>SNQJ01S0024550.1:186556-199869 GCA_010110895.2 Picea sitchensis | reverse complement strand
AGGAGAGAGGCTATGGAGAGAGGAAGGGTTGAAGGGAAGAGGGGTAAAAAAGAGTTCTGAAGAGGGTTAGATCTAGGTTAGAATAGGAAAATCGTCTAAGATGGGGGAAGTTAAAGGATCCACTCATGGGTTTCTATTTGATTTATGAAAATTTGGTTGTGTTCCAAACTCTTTGTTGATTTAGCTAAGCGATCAACTTCCTGGTTCTGGGAGCAAAGGATGTGGAAGAAGTGGATTGTGGTGAATTTTCGCTTCAAGGTTTTAGTTCGGGACTGTATGCCACTGGGAGTTTGTATGGAATAAGTTTTTTCGCCGAGGAGATCATTTATTATTAGTTAAGAGTCTCCAAGAATGATAAGGTTATGGATGTTTCTTGAGTGCGCAATTTGGAGCCCATGTAAGCTACAAGACTTTTTTCTTTATTATTAGTGGTCATTCCACTATCTTTTGTCCCCCATGTAAGCTACAAGACTTTTTTCTTTATTATTAGTGGTCATTCCACTATCTTTTGTCCATCTTTGTCCATCGAAATCAAAGATTATTCCCCCCACACCTACCGCCCCCAATGACACAAATTGTTTTACTAAGTATGAGTTTTCACTATTGAAATTTGAATATTTGCAAATCTCAAGTAAATTTTCTTGGTTGTTCAAAAAAATATTAACATTCAAATTTTTATTTAACATATTAAAATATAATATTTTGTAGAAGCCAAATATAAAATTATTTAAAATTAAAAAAAAAAAAATTATTTACAAGGTTTTATAAATATAAAAATAACACAATACAAATGAAATCTTAACAACCAAGTTTAAGGATAGATTTTCTTAAAAAACATCACTAACTAAGAAAATAACATTTTTCTTCTTTATTTTCTACCAACCCATAAATAAGAAATATCTGATACCATATATATATATATAAACATATATTTATTCTAACTCAAGATTTTTAAAATACTCAAAAGTTCATATCACAATTTTTTTAATCTTCTTGAATAATAGATTAAAAATTAAAACACTCATACTATATTTTAGATTATCCTATATCTACTATATTTAGATATATCAATTAGTGGCGAATGCAAACATATGATCATATGCTATACAATTATACTAAATATTATCAAATCATATGTTCATAAGATATACAATTATACTTAATATTATCGACTCATATGTTCATACTATATATTATATTATCTTATTTCTACTTTATTTAGATATATCAATTAGTGGTAAATGTAAACATATAACCATATACTATAAAATTATACTAAATGATATTAAACCCTGTGTTAATTATACTAAATCTGATTAAATCATATGTTAATGAGAGAAGTCATAAAGATGATAACATCTTTATCAAACATGAAACATAAATAGTTTATAATATATGTTCATTAAAATATAATTTTTACAATCTTTTATTTATATTAAAAAATTTAATATTAAAAAAATTAATTTATAATAATAATAATAATATAATTTTAAATTTAAAGTTACTAATATTGATAATGCAGAAAATACCTAATCAATCAATTAAAAAAAATTGCATTTAAATACTCCATGATTAATATTTAATAATTTTTGGAACTCCTTTCTTTTCAATTGAACAAGTTTAGCCAAAAAGTGGGGGATTACAGTAATAACTTAAATGAAAATCTCAGTGCTGTAAATAACATTACGTTAATGTGTGCATAAAGGACAATTCCATCTCTGATTGAACCCTCGAGCCTAATATTCTTGTGTTCAAATTGAGAACGAGAAAGAGGAGGTAACACTTTCCGTAATGTATGAAATCGCCACAATTTTCTTTCATACAAAAATATGTTTGAAAACTATCGTGTGATCTAAATGGGAAAACTAAAATCTCTAGTAAAGTATACTTATCGAGTTCCTATATTGTGTTTGATACATATGAAATTCAACGTCTGTTAAGGTCTCTATACTTTAAATAAAAACAAACAGAGGTGAACAGTATCTCTGATCTCGCACTTCACAAGCTATAAACCACATTGAACATTGCTTCTGCTCTACCAAGTGAACAAGCCACAAAAATGGATTCCTCTCTGGAGGACCATAAAATGACATCAACATGAAAATGCGTTGAAACAGCAATKYCATTCACACATCAGATCAATACCATTCTGTTYTCAGTTGTGTCGGTCAACTCCTTGAACGGGGCTTCCGGGTATGCCCGGCACCCGTTCTTCCGGTCTCTAAAATAAGACCTTCTGTCGACAGCGGCCTTCTACGCCAGGGTTATGCTTGCAAGGTTTATCTAAATATCGAGACCTTGGTATCTTAAATATTGTTTGTCAGGATAAATACCGGAGAGTTATCAATAAAACGGTTTAAAGCGGTTATCTGTTGGCGAACTATTGCAATCTGTAATGAACGTAGGGATATGGGATAGTTGACACTATTAAACGAAAGGAAAGAGATGCAGGGGTAAATGAGGAGAATGTTAGTTATATCTATAACCTCAACAGTATGTGACTGTACGAGTCCATTAGGATTTTTTGTTTTGTTTATTGATCTTCTTGATTTCCTCGAGCTTATTTAACTCATGACTTTTCCCTTAATAAAATGCACTAGACGCTATGCGTTGTTCACTTTCTTGTTCCCAATTCTGTCTTCTGTGTATTATCTTCTTTGTTTCTCATTTTTTCATGGTATCGGAGCACAGAACGTAAGCCTCTTCATAGTGCCTGGAGAGCAGCCCGATCCTAAGAAGAAGAGCACAGAGCTTACATTGTCTCCCAGACCAGAGCACGAGACACAAGATTCTTCAAAGTGCTTGGAGAGCAGTCTGCAGTCCGCTCAAAAGATCGTTGGAGACAGCAAGCGCAAGGAAGCAGAGCTATAGAAGGACGAAACACTTAAATATTCATGAGCATTTATAGAATTCATGAAATTCTTTCGCATTTAAAGATTTGTGAAATTCTTTCTTCAAAAGGAAGTTTGCAGAAGCAACAAAGGAGAAGTTACAGTAGCCATAAGATCGGCCACAGGAACAGATCTAAGCCATCAATCAAGCTCAGAAAGGATGAGGAGCGGGTAGAAGAGGCCAAATTTTTTTTTAGCCGTTAGATCTAGGCAAGAGCAATACAAGCTGTCAGATCAAGCAAAGATTAAGTCACGACCGTCAGATCTCATTGAAGAGAGATTGACAGTGGAAGTCCATTGCAGAAATCGCAAGCGAAATTAAAATGTGAGCAAGTTGAGACTCCACAATCCCTCAGGATCATTGATCTTGCTAGATCAACAGATCAATGGTGGATATTGATCCCACTATGGAAGAGAATCTTCACATTGCAGAGATCACGAACGAAATTAAAGCGTGAGAAAGTTGAGTTTTCGCAATCACTCGTGACTGTTGATCTTCATGGTCCATTATCAATCTTGCAAAGTGAGATAAGCACCCAAAGGTTAAGTCGAGGTCACAGCTCTTGGTTACATATAAAAAAGTCATGTTCGTCGATCCAAGAAGGGGACACGTGTTAGACGATCCCCGTATTCGACAATCTCGTTCTTCGGAAGGAAGCAAGCAGTGCTGAGTAAAGAAGTCCCGAAGGCCCGAAGTTGGAAGCTCATCTGGACCGTCCATTGATGAAGACAAGTGGATGAATGATCCTCCACTTTGCTAGTTCGAGGCTCGAAGAAAACACGGTGCAGTGTTGCCAGAACTTCCGAAGCCCCGAAGGTCGAAGTAAATCTTAGTCGTCCAATCAAGAGGACATGTGGAGGTTGATCTCGCACTTCGAAGATTCAACATTCTAGAGATTAGCATGCGTCAGCAAACGGAAACTCCCGAAGGAAACAGTTCCAAATAATATCTAGGTCGTTCATTTGTAGATGCATAAGGATTGTTGGATCTACACCTCTATAGATAGTTCGTCGTCTCGACACTTCACAAGTATTTTGATTGCAAGAGGTGAAAGATCTCTGAAGCCTGGAGTTTTGAAGTAATTTTGAGTCATAGATCTCGACAGGTAATTGAGACCATCAATCTCTTCCCCCTGTGCAGAGGTTTGCGAGTTTGAAGTATTACGAGGTCAGAAAGGAATATCGACTGGAGACCCGAAGGCACGAAGGCACGAATTCTCGAAGTAATTGTGGATCGTTGATCTTTGCGGAAATTTGTTTATTCGATCATTCGACTATTCGAAGGAACCAATACCTTCACACGTCTTAATGCCCAAAGATAGAAGGCACAAAGCACCTGGTTTATAGCCCCCGGTCACATGAGAAGTTGAGCTTCAAATTTGTTTTGTCTCTCGAGTAAAATCACATAACCCAAGTTCTGACTCTGTAGATCTCATGCTCGGATAGTCAGATCTAGCCAGATCAAAGCTAAAGAAGTGATCATCCCCGCTTTTTCGGCCCGAAGCCACACAAAGAACTTCGCGGACCTAGTTTTACGCACGGGAAATAGGAAAAGCACGAAAATCCCTAACATTTTTTTTTGTTCTAATTCTTTTCATGATGGCCACCTCTAACAATTTAGGACCAACACAAGGACCGATTCTTCTTCGAAAGAACTATCAATTTTGGTCTCTCAGAATGACATCCTTCTTACAAGCACAAGAGTGTTGGGATCTGATGGATCTTGGTTACGTGGAACCAGATCCCGCAGCCCTTGCTGCCATGAAAAGTCAACAAAAAACTGCTCAGGAAGCACATAGGAACAAAGAGAATAAGGCAAAGTTTTGGATTCATAACTTAGTGGATGACTCAATTTTCTAAACAATAACAAGTGTTGTTACCTCAAAACAGGCCTTGGACATCCTTAAATCATCTTACCAAGTAAATGACAGGGTCAAAACCGTTAAGTTGCAGACTTTGAGGACGCACTTTGAGACTTTCAAAATGACAGAGCCTGAAAACGTTGATCAATTTATGACTAGAGTCATGGGAATTGTAAACCAGATCAAATTGACTGGTGAAGACATCCATGATCAAAGAATCGTTGACAAAGTCCTCAGAAATCTTCCAAATAAATTCAAAATGGTTGTTACAGCCATCCTTGAATCTAAGGATCTCTCAAATTTTTCAAAAGATGAATTAATGGGCTCTCTATTGACACATGAAACCAGACTACATCTCGAATATGAGTCAATAGCCAACGCATTCAAGACTCAATTCTCCTTTAGTAGAGGGAGAGGCAGAGGCAGAGGTCACTGAGGAAGAGGGAGAAGTCCAAGTAAAAGTTACTCAAGTGAAGGTCACATACAACAGAACCAGAATCAGAATTTCCAACCTCCAAGAGGCAAAGGGAGAAGATCAAATGAAAAATCGAGCATAAAATGCTATTACTGCAAAACGTATGGGCACTATGGATCTGAATGCTGGACGAAGCAAGCAAATCAACTCTCAAGCAGAGAACATGTCTCAAATCATGAAGGAGAAACCTCAGATGGTATGCTCATATCATGCCACAAGACTGAAGAACAACACAAAAATATCTGGTTGTTGGACAGTGGATGCAGCAATCACATGAAATGTAACAAAGATTTATTTTCATGCATTGATTCTTCTATTTCGTCTTATATTACACTTGGAAATGATTCCTCAGACAAATTTCAAGGAAAAGGAACTATATCTATTCTCACTAAAGAAAATGTAAAGAAAGACACAAACAATGTCTATCATGTTCCATATTTGAAACATAATCTGTTAAGTGTAGGACAACTTATTGAACACGTCTATAAGGTACTTTTTGCAGGAGAATCATGTAGGATATATGACAAAAACCCCAACAGGAAATTGATTTCTGAAATCCACATGACTAGGAATATAATGTTTTCCCTAACCCATAGAACTGCAAATTTGATCCAATCATATGCACAAAGTGCATCCACCCCCAATGAAACAATGGTTTAGCATGAAATATTTGGACACCTGCCCTTTCAAAGTCTAAGACTTCTACAAAATCACTCCATGGTCAAAGGTATACCTATCTTCAAAGAGAAAAATCCCCCATGTGAGTCTTACATTCTTGGAAAACATAAGAGAACTAGTTTTCCACAGTCCTCCACTCAAGCCAAACAACACTTAGAACTGGTTCACACTGACCTATGTGGACCAATGTCAACAAATTCAATAGGTGGTAGATTTTATTTCCTAACATTTATTGATGACTTTAGCAGGAAAATATGGATATATTTTCTCAGACACAAGTCTGAAACTTTCTCAAAGTTCAAAGAGTTTAACGTTGAAGCTGAAAAACAAAGTGAAAAATATGTGAAGATTCTCAGGTCAGATGGAGGAGGAGAATAAAGATCCAAAGAATTTGCAAATTTCTACAAATCACAAGCAATCATTATGCAAACTACAACCAGGTATACTCCACAACAAAAGGGAGTGGATGAAAGGAAAAATCAAACAATAATGAACATGGAAATAAGCGTTCTCAGAGAGAAATGTTTGTCAAATTTATTTTCGGTTGAAACAATAGCATGCTTAGTTTATCTCCTGAATAGATTTCCAACCACCAATATCAAGACGAAGGTCCTTCAATAATGTAGTGGGACAAAGATAAATGTGTCTCATCTCAGGACACTTGGATGCATAGCATTCGCTCACATACTTTCCGAATTGAGGAAGAAACTTGATGATAGAAGTGATAAATGCATTTTTTTTTCTACGCTGAGACATCCAAATCCTACAGACTCTACAATCCGATTTCAAAGAAACTAATTCTCAGCAGATATGTCAAATTTCTTGAAAATTTCCAATCTGAAGTGAGTCTGAAAATCGTCCTATGGAAAGTCAAAATCCATTGCTACCACTTTCTGAAAACACAGAAAATTCAGGACAACAAACACATCACCCTGCCCTTCCAAGATTGCAGGTACAAGGACAAGCATTGTTTATATGTGATCGAGAGTTGTGACCTCAGCTTAACCTTTGGGAACTTATCTCACTTTGCAAGATCGATAATGGACTGTGAAGATCAACGGCCACGAGTGATTGTGGAAACTCAACTTGCTCATGCTTTAATTTCCTTTCCGATCTCCACAATGCGAAGATGCTTGTCCGTAGCAGGATCGATATCCACCATTGATATGTTGATCTAGAAAGATCAACGATCCTGATGGATTGTTGAGTCCTAAGGGAAAATCTACTTCAAAGAAGAAATTCGTCCTCTGAACTTCAAAATCAGAGAACTCGAAGCTTGAGAGAAATCCATCAGTAGTTGGATGATATTGATCAACACAATATTTTTGCATTAATTTCATGTCAACCTACATATTTTAAAGAGGTAGCTAAAGAACCACATTGGGTTCAAGCCATGAACCAAGAGATTGACACCATTGAGAAGAACAAGACATGGGATCTTTTTTATCTACCTAGACACAAGAAAAGTATTGGTGTCAAGTGGGTTTACAAAACTAAACTCAACGAAAATGGGCATATTGAAAAACACAAGGCAAGACTTGTTACCAAAGGATTCTCAGAACAACCAGGCATTGATTATGGTGAAAAAAATTCTCCAATAGTAAGGTTGGACATTGTAAAAACTCTCTTAGCCATAGCATCTCAACACAAATGGCAAGTATACCAGATGGATGCCAAGTCATCTTTCCTTAATGGTGTCTTAGAAGAAGAGGTCTATGTGGATCAACCACCTAGATTTGAAGTCAAATAACAGACATCCAAAGTGTATCGGTTGAAGAAATCATTGTATGGTTTAAAGAAATCTCCAAGATCTTGGCGAAACATAATTGACAATTACCTAATCAAGAGTGGTTTCAGTAGAAGCCAAAATGAGCCAACTCTATACACCAAAACAAATCAACAAGGTAAAATTTTGATTGTATGTTTATATGTTGATGACATGATATATACTCGAAATCTTGAGTTAACAAGTTTTAAACATGCCATGCAATCTGAGTTTGAGATGACAGATCTTGGCATAATGAAATATTTTTTGGGGATTGAAGTTGACCAATCAACCAAAGGGATTTTTGTCTGTCAGCAAAAGTATGCAGCAGACATCATCAAAAGATTCTACATGGAAGATTGCAATCTAGCAGAAAATCCTATACCCCTAGGTACAAAATTGAGAAAGCAAGATGAAGGCCCTACAATGGATCTACCTTGTACAAAATTTTAGTAGGAAATTTTTTGTATATTACAACAACTAGGCCTGATATTATGTATACATATAGTTTTATTTCCATGTTCATGGAATCCCCCAAAGATTCTCACTAGAAGATGGCGAAAAGGATTATGAGATATGTTGTAGGAACTCTCAATTTAATCATGTCTCTAGTTACACAGACAGTGATTTTGTAGGCAACCTAGATGACTGAAAAAACACCTTAGGACATGTTTTTCACCAGGGCACGAACTTGATTTCTTGGGCATCAAAGAAGCAACCCATTGTCTCAATATCTTCTGCAGAGGCAGAGTATGTCATTGCTACCGCAGCCTCCTGTCAAGCTGTGTGGTTACGAAGACTATTGAATGATATGTCACATACAGAAAATGAGCCAACTCCTATCTTCTGTGACAACACTTCAACAATTGTTTTATCCAAAAATCATGTTTTTCACAAGAAAAGAAAGCACATTGACACTCGCTTTCACTTCATACGCGAGCTTGTCAATAATGGTGAAATCTCCCTTCAATTTTGTGGCTCACAAGATCCGCTCGTAGATATCTTTACAAAGCCACTGGGCAAAAAGATTTTTTATTTTCAGAAACAACATTTGGGCATTACCAGTGCTGATTTTTTGTAACTGTTGAGTTTAAGAGAAAGTGCTAGTTATATCTATAACCTCAAGATTATGTGACTGTACACGACCAGCTATTCTGACCAGATGTACGAGTCCGTTAAGATTTCTTGTTTTTGCTCAAGTTTATTTGGCTCAGCGCTTTTCCCTTAATAAAATGCACTCCACTCTATGCGCTCTTCACTTTCTTGTTCCCAATTCTTTCTTTGTATTATCTTCTTTGTTTCTCATTTAAAGCCTCACATATGAAATAAAATTGATAACTCAGTTATAAAGTGATCACTCTTCTCAATCCTATGAACGTCATGGAGACATACTATTTTTTTATTTCAAGATATAGATCCGCTAGTTTACCAGTCTAGCAGGCCTGGATTTTGATGAACGTCATGGAGACATACTATTTTTTTATTTCAAGATATAGATCCGATAGTTTACCAGTCTAGCAGGCCTGGATTTTGACGACCTGTAGCACGTATTTGGTCCCCCCAATTCGTATTCTACATGTGAATGAATACCCCACACGTCAAGAGTGACCTTAAAAGTTGACCTGCCTTAAAGTTGTGAAGACTTGTAACTATGTCCAATATCTGTTAGAAATCTTAGTATGGTTGAGCAGGGAGGGTGCGTCACCAGAAGTTATATGAAAGAATCAATCAGGTTAGGCTGGCGGGGATGGTGCTGTGTAGGTCGATGAAGAAATAAATGCGTTAAAAGTTGACCTGCGTTAAAATTGTGAAGACTTGTAACTATGTCCATTATCTGTCAGAAATCTTAGCAAGGCTGGGCAGGGAGGGTGCTTCACCGGAAGTTCTATGAAAGAATCAATCAGGTTGGGTTGGCGGGGATGGTGTTGTGCAGGTCGGTCGATGAAGAAATAAATGAAAGTTAATAATATTGTGGTGTAACTTGTTCACTCCACACGCCAATCCACATATTGTGTTGTAACTTGTTCACTCCACATACCGAGTTTCTTTTTGAATTTCGAATTCAATTTACCATGGACCATAATCCATTCAACTCGATTGGCGCAATGTGAAATGCTGGGTCAGCTCCGCTCGTACCCTTGGAAGACAAGGGTTGTATTCAGTGGTGCAAGTCTCTTATGCTCTCACGGTGGTTCTTCTATGCTCCGCTGACTTATGAGGGTTGGTTTTACTCGCGAGGGTTGGTTTTATTGGCTAGATTAGTTTGGCTCCGTTGGGTCTGCTTCATTTTATTAACTCACCAGTAGGTTTTACTCCGCTAGGTTTGTCTGGCTCCGGCGCTTCCTTTTATTAACTCACCAGTATAGACCCATTTTAGTTTTATTAACTTACTAGTATCGATCCATCTTAGTTTTATTAATTCACCTGTATAGATCCATCTTAATTATATCCAATTCAACTTAGTTATAATCCAATTCAACTTAGTTATAACCAATTCAAGGTTTCAACTCTTTCTATCTATCGATCTTTAACTCAAACTGATGCCTCCCGAAACCCTAACTGCCACCTTTAACTCAAACTGATGTCTCCTGAAACGCTAACTGCCACCTTTAACTCAAACTGATGCCTCCTGAAACCCTAACTGTCACCTTTAACTCAAACTGATGCTTCCTGAAACCCTAACTGCCATCACAAGAACATAAAGGAGTACAAAGCAGGTTAATACCTCTACCAGTGAAGGGTTTCAACTCTTTCTATCTATCGATCTTTAACTCAAACTGATGCCTCCTGAAACCCTAACTGCCACCTTTAACTCAAACTGATGCTTCCTGAAACCCTAACTGCCATCACAAGAACATAAAGGAGTACAGAGCAGGTTAATACCTCTACCAGTGAAGGGATGGGCTCGGTGGTAGGAGTACTTATGCAGGGCCCAAGCTCTCTGAAAGACCCTCGACAGCCATTGCCTTTTGTTTGGTTTTTGTGAGATGATAGAAACAAAAACACAGTCCACCAATGCCTTTTGTTTGGTTATAGAATGTCATGACCAATGTCCCAAACTTCCAAAGACTTCTAGATTAACTTTCTCCATTTCCAACTGATGTGGTTTAAAACTTGCCTTGATATTGCACTTATTATATATAAAATGACTATTTTTTTTAATAGTAACTCAATTTTTTGAAATATGATTTATTTCCTGTGAAGTGTCTATGTCCGTCTTTCAGTAGTAGAAACCTGAAAGGTATAGAACATTAAAGATCGCTCCAAATCTCTGCTGCATTTGTTCTTTTCGTTTTTCACTAGTAGAAACCTGAAAGGGATAGAACTTTAAAGATCGCTCCAAATCTCTGCTGCATGTGTTCTGTTTGTTTGTTACAGAGGTTGATAAATTATCAACTACCTGTATAAAACTAGAGGAAATTAATTATGTTGATTGATTTTGATGGAGGTGTGTGCACTTCTAACAAATAAGGCACTCAACTGGCTTCAATGTGACATATGTGTGCATGTCATATACAACATTGCTTTATGTCAGAATAATCCTAATCCTGATTGCCGTTATCTGTTAGATAGTTCTGATTGGTTTTTATGAGATGTTGAGATTCCTCTTCATTTATAGTGAAAGTTCATTCACAAAATCAACCTCAACTCTATCAACTTTATTTAAACTTAAGTTTTAATTGGTACATCAAATGTTCTTTTGGTTTTTTGGTTAAAATAAATAATAACACCCAAATTAATTGAATCTTTTGTATTAAATTCTCCGAGTGACCTCTCTTTTGCCACTGCATCATGTTTATGCAATTCGTGATTCATGAACGGCGTTTAGAATGTGAGTTTCAAATATATAAATTACAAATAACAATTTCACACTATCGAATCTGCATAAAAATGTAAAATGACAGGCATGAAAATCAAATTGCTGTCATATAAAAAATTCCAGGCCTGCAGTCTAGTTGTAGCACATCTATAGGGTAACAGTATATTGTTTGAGCTCGAAATCGTCGGCGCTAGACATATCGATATTCATGAAAATGAGAGTTGCGGCACGTTATAAGCAAGTACCAGAATTACAGGAGAAGTTATCTTGAACATATGAACATATTATAAAAACTGATTTACTTGCATTAGATATACTTAGAAAACCTTGGATTAATGTTTACTATAAAATTTTATTTTCATTCAGAAACGAAGCTCGTATTTTATGTCCAGTCTAGTATTTTAACATGTCCATGTCCATTTCAGAAAGGAAGCTCGTCATACATCTTATTGCCAAACTCATACAGTTTTCCACGGCTTGAGAAGAGGATGACCCGTTTCGACGCTTGGAGATAGTCACTTGCCGGTTTGTGGTATTCTCGATCCTCTTTATCTCAATCTTTCCGCGGCCCATTGTGTATTTTGTACTCACGAAAATCCAGAAGATGTAGTTGTTATGTTAAGGAAACCCTAATGCTGATGTCAAGGGCAGAATGATCTGCGTGCTGGCGGTTCTTTCGACCTGCAGAGAGAGATGTGAGGAAATCAGTGCAGGCGGCCATATTATCTCCTATAACAAGAGATGAGACCGACAGACATGGTTTCATTTCAGTTGCAGTGATCGATCCTCGGAGTTTCAGAGAGAGAGAAAGAGAGAACTTATAGGCAGAGAGAAAAAGACGGGTGAGAAAAACGTACCTTGTTTGTTGCAGTGGCGGGTAAATATGTGGTTCAGGCTGTTTGTAGAGGAAAGGCCAAGCGCTCCTGCTGAGCTTGTTGCGTAGATTTAATATTTTTTTTTAATGGAAACTGTACATCGTATTCTGAATATCAATGTTATATTTTTTTGTTACAATTCCAAGGCATCGAAATCCGTCTCCACCTTGTGCGCGTCAAACACTCTGCTTTCCCATGATTACTCTCTTCCAACGGAAAACTAATTTAAATAATAGATCTACTCCTGCACTGAAAATCTTTACTGAATCACTGGAGTCAAATCTTTTTCTTCTACTGCCTGACTCTATATAATAGCGCCTTTCCTCACTTCAAAATTTTCATGGCCCGACATTTTATTGATCCATGTGACCTCCTGCACCGCACCACTCCACCATGAACGGAGAAATTAGTATATTCCAATCAACCTATCAATCCATTCAAATATCAACCTATTAAAAAAATTCTATGAAATAAATATTTGTTAACAAATACCACGCATGCGTTAGCAATAGTGTATCTTCGTCGTAACCTTTATTTCTAATAAAACATATATTTAATTCATCAAAAGAAGTCGTTACTCCCTTGAGAAAAATCATTCATTCGTCTGTCACCATCAAACATTAATTAAAAAAATATTATCAGGGTGCTTAAGTTGCAAGTAATTTTATGACCAGTGAAAATTCGCCAATAATTTGCATTTAATTATGTCCATGATTTTAAAAGAATCTTTTTGTATCTTATTTAAATAAATAACAAGTAAGAAATAATTTAATTTTTAGTTTTCAAATTAATTATGATGTTGGTGATGAGTTTAATTTGCACCTAGATCAATATTGGTCCTTGTCTTATTTTCCACCTTTTAAATTTTCCACCTTTTAAAATTAATGACGTTAATTGGAAACTACCATTAATATATGATTAATGTATTATTTAATTATTACATTAAT
>SNQJ01S0024550.1:174342-186506 GCA_010110895.2 Picea sitchensis | reverse complement strand
GAGAAGTTATCTTGAACATATGAACATATTATGAAAACTGATTTACTTGCATTAGATATACTTAGAAAACCTTGGATTAATGTTTACTATACAATTTTATTTTCATTCAGAAACGAAGCTCGTATTTTATGTCCAGTCTAGTATTTTAACATGTCCATTTCAGAAAGGAAGCTCGTCATACCTCTTATTGCCAAACTCATACAGTTTTCCAAGGCTTGAGAAGAGGATGACCCGTTTCGACGCTTGGAGAAAGTCACTTGCAGGTTTGTGGTATTCTCGATCCTCTTTATCTCAATCTTTCCGCGGCCCATTGTGTATTTTGTACTCACGAAAATCCAGAGGATGTAGTTGTTAGGTTAAGGAACCCCTAATGCTGATGTCAAGGGCAGAATGATCTGCGTGCTGGCGGTTCTTTCGACCTGCAGAGAGAGATGTGAGGAAATCAGTGCAGGCGGCCATATTATCTCCTATAACAAGAGATGAGACCGACAGACATGGTTTCATTTCAGTTGCAGTGGTCGATCCTCGGAGTTTCAGAGAGAGAGAAAGAGAGAACTTAGAGGCAGAGAGGGAAAGACGGGTGAGAAAAACGTACCTTGTTTGTTGCAGTGGCGGGTAAATATGTGGTTCAGGCTGTTTCTAGTGGAAAGGCAAAGCGCTCCTGCTGAGCTTGTTGCGTAGATTTAATATTTTTTTTATTGGAAACTACATCGTATTCTGAATATCAATGTTATATTTTTTTGTTACAATTCCAAGGCATCGAAATCCGTCTCCACTTTGTGCGCGTCAAACACTCTGCTTTCCCATGGTTACTCTCTTCCAACGGAAAACTAATTTAAATAATAGATCTACTACTGCACTGAAAATCTGTACTGAATCACTGGAGTCAAATCGTATTCTTCTACTGCCTGACTCTATATAATAGCGCCTTTCCTCACTTCAAAATTTTCATGGCCCGACATTTTATCGATCCATGTGACCTCCTGCACCGCACCACTCCACCATGAACGGAGAAATTAGTATATGCCAATCAACCTATCAATCCATTCAAACATCCCCAATTTAGACCAGTTCGTGCATTGGAGAAATTAACGGAAAGAAAAATGCCGGTAAACAAGAATTCTCCTTTTTGGTGTTCTCCATATCAAACGTCTTCGTTTCCGACTTCCAAATGTGAACATAAAACGAGAAAGGAGGTTGGCCAATAGGACTGGTTGTATGTGGAAGATATTTTAACATAATTATTGGTCATTTGTTTAAAAGTATTTTTTCTTAAGTGGTTACAGGTTCAAATCCAGAGGGGGGTAGGGTATGTATACCTTCGTACATTTTATCAGTCAAATGGCTGGGCAAAGGGGTCCCTTGTCCCACAAACAAGGGGGTCTCATACAACCCAAATTTATTTTGCTGACTTGGCTGTGACCTTAAAAATATATTATTATTATTATTATTATTATTAACCCCTGAATGATATCTTAACGTTATCAATTACCACTTTTACTTTTAGATGTAGACAAAGTAAATACCCCTATTTTATAAAAAAACTTCTATCAAATAAATATTTGTTAACAAATACCACGCATGCGTTAGCAATAGTGTATCTTCGTCGTAACCTTTATTTCTAATAAAACATATATTTAATTCATCAAAAGAAGCCGTTGCTCCCTTGAGAAAAATCATTCATTCGCCTGTCACCATCAAACATTAATTAAAAAAATATTATCAGGGTGCTTAAGTTGGCAAGTAATTTTATGACCGGTGAAAATTCGCCAAGATTTTGCATTTAATTATGTCCATGATTTTAAAAGAATCTTTTTCTATCTTATTTAAATAAAAAACAAGTAAGAAATCATTTAATTTTTAGTTTTCAAATTAATTATGATGTTGGTGATGAGTTTAATTTGCACCTTGACCAATATTGATCCTTCCCTTATTTAATGTTTAGTTTTCAAATTAATTATGATGTTTGTGATGAGTTTAATTTGCACCTAGAACAATATTGATCCTTCCCACTAAAAAAAGGTAAAAAGAGTTTGGTTTGTTTTATAATTTTATTTATATACTTTAAATTTTTTTTAAGAGAAGTATTTTTAAATCTCTATAATTTTGATGGGTTAAAAAGATTTGGAAGACTAGTATTGTAACAAATATTTTTAAATCAAGATGTAATGTGGGAATGGGGAGGACATTTTAAGAGTGATTTTCATCTTCAACCCTGTCGCAAAGATGTAATGTGGGTGTAGGGAGTAGGGAGGAAATTCGAGTGATTTTTATCTTCATCCCTCTTAGTGTCACAAAGGTGAGACATTCTTTTGACCCACGGTATTTTATAAATTGTGCTAAATGCCCTATTTCATTATGGAGCTAATGAGAGTGACCTTATTATTATTATTCTATAAAGTGACCTCTGAATAGATTTTTCAAAGAACCTTAGGAAACTTGTTGTCTTCCATGTTGTTTATCTTTCTTTATCTTTCTCTTGTACGTTAAATACCTAATCATAGTCATGCTCTCAATGTGGGAAAGACTCATTTCCATGAGGATACAATAACTTGTATTACATTTAATTTTAATATTATAAGTTATGACATGCTTTTGGATTTTCTCTATCTTTCTCCATCATTCTCTAGAGATGTTGCATCCTAAACTTTTCAACCATATAAGATAGTAGGAGTAATGAGAGTCTCAAAGAGAAACTTATTTCATCCCAAAGTCACAAGTTCATTGATTTAGAACCATTTTCAAGTCCATAATAAGCTTCCAATCCTCCATTTAACCTTTCATAGTGCTATAGTTATAGTTAAGCTTGTGATGAAAAATTGATTCCAAGATATTTGTGTGAAGTCACTTCCTCTGAGATATTATTGTCATGTACATGAAATTAATGTAAGAGATCCTTTTGAATTTGAATATCATAACTCTTTTTTTATTAGTTTTGATATGCATAGCCATACTAGAGTCAAAATCGTTGAGAATATTTAGTTCCTTATTAAGATAATAGGGTCTCCTCTATAAATGAACAATATCATCAACATAAGGAAGAAGGATGGTCATTATTCCATCTAAAGATGTGTTGACACAACCCACCTTTTCCAAACAAACTTTGACTTCTCGATGTATATTTCAAAATCGGTAGTGGGCATGGGGAAACCTTGCTTAACTCATATATTACAATTAATTTCTTTCGATTAGCCCTTATTTTTCTAAAGTCAATGAAGTGGCCCTTATTTTTCTAAAGTCAATGAAGTAACATAGCATATTTCTTTCATTATTGTGACACTCCTCAGCAATGATCCTAAGTGTGACAAGGTTGTCTATAATTGAATGATAGCTCCTAAATCTAGCTTGACCTTTATCTCTTTTTTTTTTAGGATTTCTAGCTATACATTGATCTTCTTTTATAGAATAATTTCATGTATAAAAATTATCTAAAATAAGGCTAATATTAACAGTCCTATAATTAAATGGATTTTTTTTATCTCTACTTTTAAGAAAACCCTGCTTGATTGCTAAATTGAAGAGCTTGTGAATCTAAGGTATAAGTATAGGCCCTCCATTTTTTAGGATTTATTCTTGGAAACATTCTCATTAACTTTCCCTTTTACAAGCCTCTTAACCCCAAACTCTATGTCGTGTAAGGAAAAACATTCCTCTATAGAAAGTGTTTGAATATTGTCCATGATATTAAGGGATTTATAAATATATTTAAGGTGATAATTTCAATCACTCAAAGGAATCATATATTTTTCCTTAGTTTATAAGTTAGAATTTCCCTCTATAATTTCTTAGTATCTAGACTAGAGAGGTGTAAAAGCTTCTCTTGCTTTCTACTTATAAGTTACCCTTTTTTTCTCTTAATCGAGACTTTGTACCTATTTATCTTTGTGTATTTTATGTACTCATTAGAAGCACCCCTAATAGATTTTCTAGCAATATGACACTCTTTAACATACCAAGGGTTGAACATTCTACTTTCCTTTTTATTTCATATCTTGATAGATAAATTGTGAATAGAAGTAGAGAGGATTATTCTAAAATTATGTCAATAGTCTTCAATGTTGTCCTTAATTGATAAGAGATTTAATTCATTATTTAAATCACATAAAATTATCATCTTTATTTTTTTCAAAGATTAAGCGCGTTTGGTTATTAGAATTCTCTTCTATAGGGTTTTTGTCCATGACAAAGTATAGAGTTAGGATTCAAGGTTTATGATATGAGGCGATCTCACAGTTTTTCCATATGTCAAAAATTACTATTTGGTTATAAATGGGGATTTTAGATTTCACATAATGTACAACACTACTACCAAGCCCATGAATACAAGTCATCCAATTGGACTTTAGCCATTTCATTAGACCATTGTAAATTATTAGATCTCAGGAACTATAGAGATTGATCAACTCAAACCTAAACAAATTCTGAAGTCATTGGAGTTTATTTTTTATATGATAGCTAAATAGAGGTCCTCATCTATCCATAAATGATTAGGTTTGGAATCATTGCTTAAGGTAATAGCCTAGGTGGTTATTTCCTGTTATAGCATTAAAGTATCCTAGAAAAAGGATATTGACTTCATTTCTTATCATGTGCATATCCTATACTAAGACATTGTAAAGACAATTCTTATATAGATTTTTTTTCTTATGAACGGTAGAATTAATAGGTGAAGAACAACATATTTATATATAAATATTCTTAGAATTAATATACTAAATATATCTTGGCATGTATTGATTGAAATATTTTTCTTTGTGAAGCCTAATTTGAGGGAAAATGTTCTTATTTATGTAACAAGATATTCCTCCAATCCTTCTATGGTAGGATCCTTTGTTACATAATGACCATGAAGAAAATCCTTCTATGTTAGGGACCTTGGATTCTTCATGCTCCTAATTTTCAAAAAGCATTATAATATCAATTTCACTTGGGATCCAACTTAACATGGGACCATTCCTCCATGGAAAAGCATGATAATTCCTAGAGAGGATGAACTCACCCAAAAGGTAAAGTTTTTCCACTTATTAACTCACTCTCAAATGAAAATAACACATTTTTATGGTTTTCTTTAGAAATGAAATCATGAAGGGTAATTTAATTATAAAAATAAACACAATGTGTTTTATAATATAATGGTTAGAGTAAGTTCAAAGGAAATGAAATTTATTGTATTTTGGTTTCTTTTAATGAATGATTTCATTGGAATCGTACCATTTATATTTATAATTTATAATTATAATTGTAATTGTAATTATAATTATAATTTTATCAATTTTGTCTAGCTCATGTGGTTGTGAGGAATAATTTTTCTTTAACAAGAATGGTTATTTTTTGTAGTAGAAAGTTACTATAATACCAGACAACATAACAATACAAAAAAAAAGACTTTCCCACATTATATAGTTCAAATATTGAATTTCATAATATCTATAGAATTTATGTTATTATCCTTCATAAAGGATGTAAATTTTATTCTAGTACAAAGCCTAAAAAAGACACCTAGAAAAATACTAGCTTTACAAAACATAATATGACCTAGAGTTATTTAAGAGAATTATTGATATAAGCTCCCTCTTGCTCCACAATAAAAGGTTGAGGATCCTAATCCATTTTTTACACTTCTTTATGCATATATAAAACAAATTATTCCTCATTGTTCTCATCTACCCCTAAACCAATATACATTCTAAAAGTGGAAGAGGCAGCTAACTATGGGATCATAGTCAAATTGGTGACTTGTTGATGTAAAGAAAAACATTCAACCTCTAAATTTTAAATCTACCTCTTTTGTTAAAGTAAGGTTTCCATAATACCCTTCATGTCATTGCTATGTTTCTTTCAATGGGCGTGAATTGTTTCTATTGCAGTGAAGATAGATGTCTCGTTGTCTACAATGTGCACCTATTGTCTTTGAACAACATGAAAAATATTAGTGATTTTGTAGAAAGTGCATCACCCTAGATGATTATGGCTCTCCATACAATATCAACTCAAATGAAAACTGTCCCAAATCCCCCAAATCCCTCTTTATTCTATCCACTACCAATTTCATAAATTCCAACCCACATGACCAAATTAATAGAGGAACTAGGTGGGGAGGTGAAGTTATCTTAACTACTCACCTTTCATGCTAACTAAACTATGAGACCATTCAAAAAACTCAAAAAACATGAATTGGAGGATTCCTTTAGAATTACAACTTCCAAGTTTAAACCAATGCACATTAAGGAAGAATAAAATATGCAATTTTTTTGTTATTTTTGATAGACATACCCATACTAGTGTAAAAATCCTTAAGAATATTTATATTCTTATTGAGATCATATGGTCTCCTCAATATATGAAAAATATAATAAACATAAAGAAGAATGATGATGAATATTCCCTCTAAATATGTGTTTAGACATCCCAACTTTTTAGAAAAACCTTTTACTTGTTGATGTATATGTCAAAATGGGTAGTGGACATAGGACAACCTTGCTTAACTCCTTTATTAAAACTAATTTCTTCCAATTAACCCTTAGTTTTATAAATTCAATGAAGCAACATAGGATATTTATTTTATTATTGCAACACTCATAATCAATGGTCCTAAGTGTAACAAGGTGGTCTATAATTAAATGATAGCTCCAAAATCTAGCTTGGCCTTTATCTATTTTACCATGGCTTTCTATCCATACATTTATCTTAATTTCTAGAATACTTTAATATAAATTATCTAAAATAAGGCTAGTCATAATGGTCCTATATATTAAATGGATTATTTTTATCCCTAATTTTAAAAATATGAACAAAGAGGTTTTGTATTCGGGGTTTAAGGATACCCTACTTGATTTCTAAATTGAAGAGATCGTGAATGTAAGGTATAAGAATAGGCCCTCCATTTATTAGGATTTTTTATTGGTAGCCTTCAACATCATTAATTTTCCCTTTACAATTCTCTTAACCCTAAGCTCTATGTACTGTAAGGAAAAAAAATCTCTAAAGAAAGGGTTTGAATATTTTCCATGACATTAAGGGATTAATAAATATTTTTGAGGTGGGAATTTTAAATCCTCAAAGGAATCATATAATTTTCCTTAGTTTACATGTTAGAATTTACATTTAGAATTTATTAGGATTTATCCTAAAGAGGTGTAAAATATTCTCTTCCTTTCTACTTATAAGGTACCCTTTTTCTTCTTTGAATTAGGGATTTGTACATATTTATCTTCTTGTATTTTACATACTCATTAAAATCACCACTAAAGGATTTTAATAGAAATATGAAACTATTTAACATACCAAGGGTTGAGCATGATAATTTCCTTTTTAGTGTTCTTACTTCATACCTTGATAGAGAAATTGTTAATGGAATTAGAAAGAGTTATTGTAAAATTATGTCAATAATCTTCATTGTTGTCACTAATCAATAGGGGATTTAATTCATTATTTAAATAATTTAGAAAATAATAACCTTTACTTTTGTCAAAGATTAAGTGCTTTTGGTTATAAGAATTCTCTTCTACAAGGTTTTTGTGCATGACAAATTTAGAGTTAGGATTCAAGGATTATGATTTGATTTAGGATCATGGTTGTTTAATATGTCAAAAGTTACTATTTGGTTATAAATGGGGATTTCAAATTTAACATAATGTACAACACTAGTACTCCCCTAGGGGTGCGGATCAGATGGTGATAGAATGTATTGTTAAGGCACACCTTGTGATGTTGTTGGTTCAAACCTTGTTGTTACAGTTTGTAACGAACCTCCTCGTTATGACAACAACTCTAATAACAGGTGCCAATTTTTATTTTTATTTTGTTTAAGGTGTGTGTGCTCGTGTAGAAAGGAACAGACACACTGGACTCTACGACACCACCCGACGACTAACAAGACGCACCCATGATGATCACATTAAGAAGACATAAGGCACACAACAAATAACTGCAAGAATTAACGACCATAGACATAAGGCGCACAACAAGTAACTGCAAGCATGAACAACCATAGAAATGAGGCGCACCACAAGTAACTACAAACGTTTAACAACATACTGGGTTATGCACATTACGAACGCTGAAGGAAGAATCCATAGTGGTAGATTTTTCTATTTCTGCACAGGAAAGCAGGGCGTTTAATCTTAGTTCTCTGCTCCGGAGAGAGAGAAGGTAAGATAGGATCATGGCCGACTGCTCAGGCAGAAAATAGTAATCTCTGTCAGGTGTGTCACAAGAGTGGAAACCCTGCCTTTAAAGGGCCCAAGACTCTTGATACGGCACTGGATTCTTTACACAGAAAATAATCATACAAACATATAAACTAAGGCTACATGGAGGTGTCTATATCCCGCCCGACACAAGGAGACCCAGCAATGCAAGCCAACCAAGTACAACAAAATCAATGGACAACCACAAACTCTATGGAAGACACAAGTTAGAAGGACTCCGACATAGACCAACCACTATTGAGACTCCATGACATTAATTACAGACCGATTACTCCATTGATTTCCATTAGACGACGACTTACCAACCCAGTCTTAAATAATGTACAGTAATTAATTTCAATCCCTATTTGCTGAATCACAACGATTGAGTGCCCTTAGATTTAAAGATCCTACATTTACACATTATCAAGCATAATGAATTTACCATCACATCACCATAACACATCCAGGTCATCGCTTTCTATATCACAAATGATTTCAATTAAATAATGATGACTTTACCTTTGTCTGTTATTAAAAACAACGGAACTACCAAAAACCTGACCATAATAACCATGTATTTACTCTTATATTAGAACATCACAGTAATTTAAACTAATAAGGATTTTATTACAAAAACATTGCAACATAATAAATGATGATTAACACAAAATCACATGAGAAACATATCGTAAAATGGTTTGTAGAAGGATTTCGAGGCATTATAATTTAAGCTAATGATCACCTTACATTTCTGGTTACCTTAACGATATATAGTCATTATATTGACCACACAATCTTGCAAATAAAGAAAAACCCCATATTACTACAATAACATTACCCTACCACAATATCAACCTCCCATTTTACATCATAGTATCCTTGCACTTTAAATAACCAAAACTTCATTACAGTAGTGATGCTCTTACCTATCAAATAACCATACATCACAGTTACAAAATTCCTAAACAATATATATTCAATAACTTTACCTTAAATGATGACCATATTACCAAGAACATTACAAGAATATTAGCATAAAAATAAATTTAGGATACTTCAAATTTTATATTTTAAAAGGTCACACTCGCCTAAATAAGAATTAATATCCTATTTTCATATAATTTCTCTTAAAACCGGAATAAGGATAATGGAGAGGAAACTGGAATATGATTATAATTCAAATCTCATAAAATTATTAAATGGGAAGGATTATGTGAACTAGTAAAAGAGTCAAGGGATTAATTACTCAGAAAGGATGCAGTAAGGTGTGAAAAAAGAATTTGATTAAATATCTTATGAAATTCCTTTTATCTCTAGTGACTATGATTCATAGCACGCTGATCTAAAATATTATTTTCATTATGGTAATTCTCTTAATCATTTGGATTCTAAAGGAAGAGTGTCTACAATTAATTACTACCTTTACTAAGGATTACTAAAAGTTACTACAGGTTGTCGAGGAACTGCCAAAAGTTATTACATCTCATTAACCGGAAACTACCGCCAACTCCTTAAGTGTTAAAAACCCAATATTTGAAACCGACTGATGGAGGATATCACATGCAGATCCAATTCATCCTGACACGTGGTCTGGCACCATGCCAACGGTTTCACCATTCGGTCGTGCCTCCCACTTAGAAAAACATGCCTTTGACAGCTGGCCAGCGTGCACCTCGGGGTGGCCATTAAGAAAAGAATTACGAAAGGGACAGAACAAATACAGAACATCTAGGGTCTCAGACTGTTAGGAGAATTAAGCTACAGGTCGGCAGAGGTAGAATCCTGAGCCTGCGCAGGAGGAGGGTCATGATTAAGGTTTGAACACAGGAGTGCATGCGCTGGAAGCAGAATAATGGGTAATGGAAGTGAAGGTTCGCGCAGAGGTGAAGGATGTGCAGACGGTTGGAGAAGCTTAAACTTGTTAGATGCCCCGCAGGAGCAACTCTAGCCAAACAAACGCTGCTCGCTATCGATTAAGTTGAGCATGGAGGCGGGTTTGGGCTGGGATTCCAATGGAATGTGGACCAGAACACGTGCAGGCGGCCAATCCAGTCGACGATGGCTCTAAATAAATTTTTCATACAAATATCCAACATATTTTAGCATGCGGAAGAAGGCTATCAGAGGAACAACACAGGGATAAGATGCGAGGGAAGCCATGCCTCACTGCGGGGTCCAACAGAGATACAAATTCGTAAGGGAACTCAGCTGTGGTGAGGAGGAGGCTAGGCTAATGTGGCTATTTTAATTTTTATATATTTTTTTTAACACAGATTTAAAATTCTTCCGCCAACTCCAGAAGGAGACGACGAGATACTTCTTTTTATTCAACACAAAAATTAACATCCTACATGAATTTTTTATAGTAGTCTCGAACCAGAACAATGAGGTAATTTAATAAAACAACCATTCCAACCATCAGGTTTTAGCACCGATCGAAGTTACATAACTTCATCTCAGAACACAAAATCAAAATCGCGGACAGCAGAAAAGAAAATCTCAATGCAATTACAGAGACTGAGTAACCTCAACGCAAAGGTTAGATTGGGTAAGGCGCAGGTTTTCAGATATCGTTTCAAAAACAAACTTAACCCTGAAAGTGCAGGGATTTTATTATTCCCCCTTTTTGTAAAAATTTAACATTGGAAGTTCAGGGATTCTAATAGTGATTCTAAAAAAAAATTTAAGGATTGACCCCGCAAGGATTCTAACATTCGTTTGGAAGGAAAATCAACTAAAAATGCAAGGTTTCGAATATTTGTTTTTCAAATCAAATTAGAATATGAAGACATGGGGAGTCAAGGTTAACTTATCAGTTGCCAGAACGCATCACAAAACATAATTACAAAAACGACATGCCCATGCACCTAAATAAAAAAAATTACAAAGTCCAGCACGATGAATAAATAATTTGCACAGTCTTGAACAATAATAAATAAAATTTACCCATCCAAGACCGTCATACGCATCCCATAAATTAGATTCGCAAGAACATAAACCACAACACAACCCTGTAAACGCTACCATGCATGCTAACTATCACCGTGGTTGCCATTGGCGGTAAAATTATACAGCAATAAAATTACAACGAAGAATCTAATCCAAGCATTCTACTCTACCAAATANCCTTGTCGACTGCCTCGATTGATGTTCGTGCCCCATGTCACTCCTGCTCCGCGTCGCTCCCGCTCGCCGACCATAGAGACTACACCGGTACCTCCCAACCAATCGCTAGGGGTACTCTACTTCCCCCTTATCCCCCCGAGCCACAAAGGGGCCACACACAGTCCATATGGTATACCTAGCTTCCCATCTCGCCTCGGAAGGCTGAGCTACCACTCCAATACAAGCTGAGAAATTCCCAAATCCTCACAAGCAATCAATCTAGTCACAAATCGGCAGCATAACGATACCTAACAACCCATCCTCCTTTTCCCTCATCCCCCTTTCTTTTATAGAGTTTTTGAGCCCGCCAACTTTCCTATATCACATTTATTTTTAAGTTTTAAATAAAACCCTCCAAAATTTCTCTGTCGTACAAGTGTCATTCATCCCCCACGTTTCTCCCAAAATTATTTTCTTTAACTTATTAATTGTCTAGGTTTCATTTATTACTTAATTTCCCTACTTTTATTAATCTCTTCTCTCTTTCTTTTTTTTAAATCAAAAAGGTAAATGCGCTAATTAATCTTTTCATTTTATTTTTAAATTCATAACTTTTTATGCTCCCGCATGTAAACAAAAATTATTACTTATTAATTGCCTATGTTTCCTTTATTACTTTGTTTCCCTATTTTTATTAATCCCTTCTTCCTCTTTTTTAAAACCGAAAAGGTAAGTGCACTAATTAATCTTTTCATTTATTATTTATTTAATATTTTTTTGTTCTTCCACAAGTTAGGAATTAATTTCTTCTTTGTAAAATTTTAAAACCATTAGTTTTAATTTAAATCTTACCCTCGTCATCGCCCC
>SNQJ01S0024550.1:151780-174292 GCA_010110895.2 Picea sitchensis | reverse complement strand
TTTTGTTCTTCCACAAGTTAGGAATTAATTTCTTCTTTGTAAAATTTTAAAACCATTAGTTTTAATTTAAATCTTACCCTCGTCATCGCCCCAAGAATTTTATGAAGACCCAACTATCACTTAGGTGGGTTTTTGTTTAAATTGTTATTTTTATTCCAGGGTCTGTTCTTAAGGTTAGACTAAAATTTTACCCTAAAAGTTTTAGACTTAGTACTTAGATTATGAACTGGGTGACATTGGGTTAGGGAAGTTGTTTAAGGATTTCTTAAGGCATTATTGTTTTAGGGATATTTAGGTTTGCTTCCTTCATCCACATCAATGCGACGTGCCCTTCAGGACGCACCACGTGCTCCAAGGGTGCCACTCGCCTCGTTCATTTCCTTTGCGTGACGTGCCCTTTAGGATGCACCATGTGCTCCAAGGGTGCCACTCACTTCTTGTGTTTCTTTTGTGCGACGTGCCCTTCAGGATGCACCACGTGCTCCAAGGGTGCCACTCACCAAATTAACTGATTGGTAGACATCTATAACCCCTGGAGTCAACACTTCACCAGGTGAACTTGTGGGAGACTAAGGGATCTAAGGAATAAGGCCCCTGCCTTATTACGCACCCCTTAGAATCATGATGAGAAAATATCGCAGTATGCCCTCACGACATCGTGGATCCTCTCGAACTAGGTAATCATTAACCTAGAATTCGAGCCACGGCGGGAGTGCTAGTAGGCGGTGACAGGGAGGATGTCCACCCCTCTCCCTCAACCTCTCTAGAAATCGTGTGTGGCCCCTTTACTCCATATGTGAGTCTGATTGGAAAGCTATCATCATCCTTCATCATCAGTAATCCTGTCAGAACATGTCAACATCATATCATTAAATCAATGAAATATCACAGCAAATAAATCAACCCAAATAGCACACTCCTTAACTCAATCCAGAGTCCAAGGGGTTCCACCGATGCCTCTACATCATCAAGGTCCAAAACCCTACACACTCAATAAAACTGAGTCAATAGCACCTGTCTACATCAAATAGTAAAACCTCATGTCGTCTATCATAACACATCATAATCAAGTATAAATGTTTTAACATCAAAAAATTCCAGATCACTTGTGAGCAAGTGTCCTCAAATAATAAGTTTTCTCAGTGCGCCAGAGCGGGATGTTACACATATCAAAATTCCTCACTTCGACAATGTCACATTCTCATTATCGCAAGTGTCGCACTTTTTTCACAAGTGTCGTAAATGTCACATTTTCGTTCTACGTGTGTCACATTGTGAATGACACCATGAAAACACTTGATACATACTCTATAAAATGTTGGAAGAAGAAGCCCTATGATTTGACAGACAAAAAAATAGTTTTACTATTGGAATTACTCATCTTGGAAAATGTTTGGGAAGATCAGCGCTCCCCAACTCATATGCTGGGAGCACTAGAACTCATTTCTCATCTTACAAGGATCGCTATAGTGCTCCATCTCTAGTGCTAAGGGAGTGTCGAAGTGGTTGAGAAAATCTTGGGAGAAGATCTTTTTTTTCTCTTAAGACAACTATGGATAGATCGAGTTGCTTTGGCTCAAATCTAACCCCTAGGCTTCATCCAAGGAAGATATCACAATTGATGGATCCATATCCCCAACTAATCCCAAATATAACCAGGGTTCTTGAGCCTCTCAAAGGATATAAATGGAGGCATTCTCATCGTAAACATGAAGAAATTAATCAACAAAAGTATTTTCATTATGATCATGGATTTTTTGAGAAAAGGGTTGGACTTGGAGAAATTGGAGAGGTTGTTGCAACAACATCTATAGATTGTAAGTGTCTTTTAAAGTTCTCATCATTATATACTTTTCATATTCCCTTCTAGTTTTTGTATCTTTACATATTCTTGCCTACTATAGATGAATTTGTTTGATCTATTATGGTAGAGTATGAGTTGCCTTTTTTCTCTTTGCTATCTGTTGTTTTGCAGGTATCAATATGTGTGAACGAGTTTGGAGATAAAACACGAATTGGATCGGCAAGTAAAAACAATGGAAATAGGTATGGTCACCTTTTCTCCTTCCCTCTTTTCAACTAGTTAAACAAATATCAAAGGGATGTTAGTGTCCATTTGTATCTTTTTGTCCCGGTACAGGGGTGATTAATCTAGGGGAATATCTTCTTATCCATAGGGGGAGTATTCTGTAACACTTTCCTATCTTGTGTTTCATGCTTGGGGGGTGTACAATGCACCTAGAGGTTATAGTGGGAGTATTTAGAAAAAACGACCCATTGTCATACAAGTACAATCCCACACAGTTGTTAATTCCGCTATTGCAAAAAAAATGTACAACACTACTACCAGGACCATGAATACAAGTCATACAATTGGATTTTAGTCGCTTCATTAGACCATTGCAAATTATTAGATCCTAAGAACTATAGATATTGATCAACTCACACCCATACAAAATCTCAACCAAGTCTTTGGGGTTTATTTTGTACTTGATAGATAAAACAAGGTCCCTATTTAGCCATATAGGATTAGGTTTGAAATCATTGCTTAAGATAATAGTTTGGTTATTTCATTTTCTAGAATTAAAGTGTCCTACAAAAATGATATTGACTTCATTACTCATCTTGTGTATATCTTGTTCGAAGTCATTGTAAGCATAATTTTTATCTTTAATTTTTTTCTTATTAAAGGTAGAATGAATAGGTGGAAAATAACATATTTCTATATAAATATTCTTAGAGTTAATATCCTAAATACGTGTTGACATGTACTAATTGAAAGTGTATTTTTTGTGAATCCTAATATGAGGAGAAATGTTCTTGTTTATGTAACAATATATGCCACCAATCCATCATTAGTAGACCAATCACATGTCTTCAACAACTAATGAGGGATCATTTCATAGATCCACAACTCCCATACTAACTGGGAAACCATCCATACTAATATTTTACCTACACTTGATCCCTTCTATATTTGAAAACACAATTTCTTCATACCACTAAATCAATTCCCTTTTTGTAACGATTGAACTACTAGTCATTCTATGGACATACTTCCATCTACTAAGATACATGGGAAACTAATTGTTTTACTCACCAGTTTCAATGCACTATAACCTCTTTCATCTGATTTGGAGATTCTATAAACATTTATTTCACAAGTAAATAAAAATTTCAGTATTCTAGAAAATTAAGCTATGCACACTTCTCAAAAAGAACCCACAACCTTCCACACATTCATAAATATTCTAGGTTAAGAAATACATTTAATACAATATAGTTTGTAGCAAATGGTAAAATCATGGGATGGATACAAGAATTAATAGCATGGTTTTTTAAAAACATTTGAATGTGACGTCTTCATGAGCTAGAGTGTTGTGTTTATAAATAGAACATCCTTAATCATTGTGCCATTATTGATTACCAATGTCCAAATTATTTTCACTAATTTGAGAGATCAGATCCACCTTTCTTCCTAGTCAATAAAAAATGTGCCTAAACACACTTTTGAAGACCAACTGTATTGTGTACGTGCACATATCATCTTGGCATATTATGGAAAACTCTGTGAGGATATTTAGTTTCTTATTGAAATCATAGGATCTTCTCAATAAAAGAACAATAGAATTGGCATAAAGAAGAATGGTGATGACTATTCCAGCTAGATATGTGCTAACACATCCGAACGTTTCCAAAAAAAAAATTACTTGTCGATATATATGTCAAATTGGGTAGGGGACATGAGACAACATTGCTTAAAAATCCTATGTTACAATCAATTTATTCTTAATAACCCTTAGTTTTATAAAGTCAATGATTCAACATAATATATTATTTTTATTATTATGACACTCCTCAAAAATGATCCTAAGTTTAACAAGGTGGTCTATAATTGAATGATAACTCATAAATCTAGCTTGGCATTTATTTGTTTTTCTATGTCTTGCTTGTGATACTTTGATCATTTTTCTAGGATAATTTCGTATAAATGAAATAAAATAAGGAGAATCATAATATTCCTATAAGTAAATGGATTAGTTTTATCCCTACTTTTAAAATACGAACAATTAGGTTTTTTTATCAAGGGTTTAAGGAAACCCTGCTTGATTNTATTATTCAATGTTATTATATTTCCCTTTTACAAGCCTCTTAGCCCCAAAATCTATGTCCTGCAAGGAAAACAAAATTCTCTATAGAAAGGGTTTGAGTATTGTCCATGACATTAAGGGATTCATAAATATTTTTAAGGTGGGAATGCCAATCCCTCAAAGGAATCATATATTTTTCCTTATTTTATGAGCTAGAATTTACCTCTAGAATTTATTAGGATCCAGGCTAGAGTGGTCTCAGAAGGATTTGTACCTATTTATCTTGTTGTATTTTACATAATCATTAGAAGAACCCCTAATGGTTTTTATAGCAATAGGACACTCTTTAACATACCAAAGGTTTGTCATTCTACTTTCCTTTTTACTTCATACTTGTATAGTGAATTTTTTAATGGATGTAGAGAGGATTAATGAAAAATTATGTCAATAATGTTCAATATTGTCCTTAACGAATAGGATATTTAATTCATTATTTAAATTATATATAAAAGTACAATATTTTTTTTTTTAACCATTAAGTGATTTCCGTTATTATAATTCTCTTGTATGGGGATTTTGTGCATGGAAAATTTTAGAGTAGGATTCAAGGTTTATGATCTAAGTTGAGCTCATGGTTGCTTATTATGTCAAAATTTACTATTAGATTATAAATGGGATTTGAGATGTCATATAATGTACAACACTACTACCAAGCCCATAATACAATTCATCCAATTGGGTTTTAGCCACTTCAGTAGACCATGCAAATTATTTGATATGAGAAATTGTAGATCTTTATCAACTAAGACTTGAACAAACTCTCAACCAAGTCATTGGAGTTGATTTTGTATTTGATAGCTAAAACAAGGTCCTCATCTAGCCATAGAGGATTAGGTTTGGAATAATTTCTTAAGATAACGTCTTGGTTATTTCCTTTTCTAGAGTTAAATTTTCATAGAAAAATGATATTTCCTTCATTTCTCGTTGTATGCATATCTTGTTCTAAGCCATTGTAAGGAAAAAATTTATCTACATTTTTTTTCTTATGAAGGGTAGAATTAATAGGTGCTAAATAACATATTGATATATAAATATTCATATAATTCATATATTAAATATGCATTGACATGGATTGATTGAAAGGGTCTTTCTTGTGAAGCCTAATATGATGAAAATGTTTCTTATTTATATAACAATATATGCATCCAATCCCTCTATGATAGGATCCCTTGTGACATATTTACCACAAGGAAAATCATTCTATGTTAGGGATCTTGGGTTCTTTATGCTTACAAGTTTCAACAAGAAATATTATATCATTTTTACTTGGTATCCAACTGAGCATTGGACCATTGCTCCATGGAAATACACTATGATTATGAGAGAGGATGAAAAGTGTCCCAAATTCCTATTTATTATTATACTTTTGATCTCTATCCCTAATAATAGTTCTTATAGTTCTAATTATTTCCAATTTTCCTTCATACCTCCAATTTCTTTTACCTTTTGAACTTCCCTAATTTAACTTACTTCTAGACTGAGGTCTTCATTTATAAATATTCCTAACCCTTTTAGAATTGGAATTTTATTGAGTATGCCACATTTATGTCCATTATAGATTACCTTAACATGAATTGGCATATTTCTATTCTTAATTATTTTTCTTCACCTCTTTTCTTGTATGAGACAATTTGTTTGAATTTGTAGCTTCTTTTGTAGTCCATCCTTGACACGAGTTAACATGTCCTCTTCTTTATCCTCTTTCAAACAAAAAATTATCATATTTTATGTATTAAGATAAGGACAATGCTTAATGTCTTTTTTTTTTTAAATCACTAAGAACTATCAAACAAATTAAAAATAAAATATTAAATAAATAAAAAGAATGAAACTAATATTATTCAAATATGGTAAAAATGGAAAGAAGGAGGTCATAAGTAATAAAACTAAACTTACTTTTATTGGAAAATTTTCCCCAAATATAGTAGGAATTTTGTTACAAAATACATTTTTGATTAATTCATGAGAACTTTGATTAGAGAAATTCTCCCTTAAATGTTTTAGCTCATTTAAAAAAAAACCATATTAGTGGAATTTCTTAAAAACTAGTGCATCAAAGATGAACTTTTCCTTTCCCAAAAAGTAATTAAAATGAAGTTAAGGAAGATATCAAGTTTTTCCACATATTTACTCACTCTCAAATTAAAATAACATATTTTTATGGTTTCCTTTAGACATCAAATCATGAAGGGTAATTAAATTATAAAAATAAGTACAATTGTATTTTATAATATAATTCTTAGAGTATGTTCAAAGAAAATGAGATTCATCTTTAATATATTTGTATCATAAATTTTACTAGTTACCTTATACCAAGGTGTATTTTAGTTAGTATTATAACCAATTTCATTATCTAAATCATGAACATCAACCCTATTCGAGCAATATTATTTTTGTTTTTAATTTTCACAATGTTCATAAAGTAGTTTTGATAAGATAAATTAGGATGTATAAAATCTTCATAGTATTTCCCATGCTTTTAATGAATGATTTGATTGGAATATTAAGACTTCTCTTTAAAATTTGTAATAATAATGATAATTATAATTATAATAGTATTTGTTATGTTTATCTCAAGGTGTAACGACTCCTCTGTTACATCAACAATTAGTGATGCACAAAAGAGGTATATATATATATATATATATTGAAAAAAGGTTAGTACAAGTGAAAATGTTTCATAACATGTATTAATAACTACACAATCAATTTCATCACAATCAAGTGAAAGCAACATCACTATTATTCAATCAATTGTATCTTATAAATATAGCAATGTCAAGGATGATTTTAGGGGCTAAATTTCGCTCATGGGCTATTTTTTCATGGTTTTTCCCAAAAAATGTTTCGCTATTCTAAAAATGATTCGCCCAAATTCTATAGGATACAATTATTTTACCTTAAAAAATGCCAAAATTGTATACAAATTATATAAAACTCTTGGAAATTTGAATACTTTTCCAAAAATATCACCAAACATTTAATAGTTGGCATTTCAAGGATCAGTAAGATTCGCCATGGTTTCTACATTTTAAAATAATTTTCCATCCTTAAAATCATCCATGGATAACATAAGGAATCTACTCGCCCAACCTATCCTGCATGGTTAGGACCTCCAAGACACATAAGCAACACTCAAGTCTAGGATTCATCCGATTGATTTTGACCACTTAAGGTCTCAAGACTGGTGATTGTTCTAAGCAACACAAAAGTCTCTAATTCCCATTAATTCAATCATACACCGCTACTCAAAACTATAATTATCATCATACTTAACCATCAATTCATCATAGTGCAAATAATAACCTACTCTATTTAATCAATCTTCAAGCAACATTGAGTGTAAATGAGTAAGAGGCTTTTACATAAAGAATAATAACCCAAAAAGCATAAGTAAAATATTAGTCTCATGTATCTCAACTATCCATATTCATAGTAAGGAATATCTTTTAAGAATATATATCAGAAATTTAAAGGCTAAAATTATATATTCGTTTGCAAGAAACCACAAGAAAATCAATATTATTAAGAAATACATTAAATTTAGATGCTACTTTGCATTATGTATCCAATTTATAAAACTAATAAAAATAAATCATAAATAACAATCAATAAGAAGTTTATTGCTTACATATTCATTTTAAAAGAACTAATAGGTTCAATCATAACATGCAATATGGAAAGATTCCAAGACTACCTTACATTTCCATTCTAAGAAACTATAATAAGTTCAAACCCATAATTAAGAATTAGATAAGATAAATTATATGTTATCTTTCATATCCATATATAACCATATATAAGGAAAATTAAAGAAGATAAAGTTTCTTTTAAACAATAAAAATAAGGACCCAATGTTGACTTATAAACCCAATTAAAAAAACTAAAGGAAAACCCTACAATAATATAAGAATCCAATGTCAACTTACAACTCTATTCAAAGGTTTTAAGGAAGACCAAATCTTATTTCAACCATGCGTACTAATGCAATTTCTATCTTAAAAATTCATTAAAGGAGTTAAGGGAAGACCAATATTATGATTAACAATAAAAGGTATTCATATGCTAAATTACATCTCCAAGTAAAGAAACAAAAAGGAGTTATGAGATCTATCCCCGCCCCTAATCCGGTGTGCAGAAAAATATGAAATTTGTTACATACCTCAATATGTCCCTCCATCCATACCTTAATATAACCCTCAATCTAGACCTTAATCCGGCCCTCAATATAGAACTTAATCTGACCCTCAATCCGACACTTAATCTGGTTCTCGATCCGACACTAATTTCTAATAATTTATTAATTTTATAGCTTTCAAGGAAGGGACAATAAATTTGATGCAAGGTCTGTCAAGAAGTGGTAGAGATAGGTAAGAGGTGAGTGAACATGTATACGCCAAGCCAATCAAACAATTTCAAACTCAGTCTTCTTGGTGTTAACTCTACAAATGTTATCATTGTTTTAAAATGTGTAAAATCAATACAAAAATAATTAACTAGAAATGGGAAAACTAGACATGAATAGCTTAAATAAAAATATTATTTTCAAGAGAGACATTTCCATATGGAATTTAATCCAACACCTTATCAGAACACTAATCTGGCCCTTGATCCCGACCTTGGAATGAAACTAAATTTCTAAAATAATCGAAATTAAAATTTACAAGCAATGAATCGATTTAGGAATGGTTAAGACTTAAGGAATGGACAGTAAATAGATACCGAGGCACTAATTAAGGTCAATTTAATTGTTGTATCCCCAAACTCGTTCCACGAATTATAATACTTAAAAATTAAAATTCAAAAAAAATAAAATAAAGAGAACAATAAATGCTCAATTAAATTTTGGGATTGTTTCTAAAATACAACAAAGGAAATACACAACTGTAACGACCCCATTGTTATGAATACATGTGACACAATACAAAAGTTTTTTTTTTTGCTTTAAGCAGGGTGACAACAACGACAACAGTTAAACAACGCAACTTGAATACAAACACAATGCATGCAGATCAGACAATAGACAACAAGTCAGCATACTATCACATCAAGCAACTGGATGAAACATGTGATAATCAATAGACAGATAAAATGAATACCCACCCGACACAAGCAAGACAATGCCTACAAGCGAAAGGACAAGGTCACAATCCCAACACAACGACTTCGACGACCAATAACTAGTAACCTCTACGACGTGCAACCAATTGCATTAAGGCATCACAGAACCAAGTACCAACATCAATTACAATGAATAACGCCCACATCAGGAAGCACAGACTCCAACCAATTTATCATTCACATCTATCCATCAGGGCACGCAATGATCCCCTCATCAAGAATCATGTCGTCAGAAGGTGATAGGCATGACAGTCACCAAGGCGCAACATAACATATCTAGACTAGTATCCGAAGAAAAATCCAACGCTCTAGGAGACCGAATTAACTGTCCAACATGAAGACTATACCCAAGCACCCAATCGACAAGTCAACAATACGCAAGGGAAATCTAACTACTAAACAATCATACATCATAATAAATTCCTGGCGCAACAAATTCTATGCAAACATACATCAATCTGTACACATTAAAAATAGTTATTATCAAAACAAATAGTTCCTTGTAACTATTTTCCAATTCCAATATCAGATAAGTATTTTCCTAAGGATGAATTTGCTATCCTTTAAACTAAAACAAATATGAAACATGTCTTTTAAAAAAAAATAAAACATGTCTTTTAAAACTGAATACGCTATCTTTTAAACTGAAACAATATAATAAAATTTCTATCTATGGAACGCAGATAGGATCTATATAATGAAATCGTTATTTAATGGAACACAAATAAAATCACTATCTATATGATCTATATATTGATATTACTATATTTTTTGTATTTATTATTGTATTTATTGGTAATTATTATTGTATTCAAATCGTTGGCTAATCGTTGACTATCAATATGCTATCAATCGTTTTCAATATGCTATCAACTGAATATTAGTAAAATCATTGCCAACATGCTATCAGTATGCTATAAATAAATCGTCATTAATAAAATATGCTATCAATATGATATTAATAAAATTGTTGTCTTTTAAACTATGTGATTTGTTGTCCTTTAAACAATACATCGATTTAAACAATGAATTATATCGTTGTCTTTTAAACAGGATTAACAAATATAAAAAGGAATTTAGCAAGAAGTTAAAATATGTATCGCTGTCATGATATCATTGTCTTAAAAAGGTTAACAAATATAAGATAATTTAGCAAGGAATTAAATATGTATCTTGTTGTTGACAATCCACATTGTTGTTTATTAAAAAGGAATTAACAATTATAATTAAAATAATAAGGAATTAACAATAATTAGATCGTTGTCTAATTGAAAGAAAACGTTGACTAGCAATGGCATCGATGTCCAACATTCATTCGTTGTGCAGTTACATTTTTAAAAAGAATTTAAAAATCTACAAATTTAACCTCTTCTAGTAATTTCACTGTGTTAAATACATTTCAAAAGGGAGATAAAAGCTATATCAAACAAATTCTCCTCCAGGTAAAATCGTTGTGGTAAATGAATTTAAAAAAGGAGATAGAAACTCTATCAAAACAAAATTTCTACCAGGTAAAATCGTTGTGGTAAATGCATGTAAAAAGGAGATATAAACTCTATCAAAACGAAATTTTTGCTAGGTAAATTCATTGTGGTAAATGCATGTAAAAAGGAGATATGAACTCTATCAAACGAAATTTATGCCAGTGAAAATCCTTGTGGTAAATGCATGTAAAAAGGAGATATAAACTCTATCAAGACGAAATTTTTGCCAGGTAAATTCATTGTGGTAAATGCATGTAAAGAGGAGATATTAACTCTACCAAAATGAAATTTCTTCCAGGTAAAATCGTTGTGGAAAATGTATGTAAAAAGGAGATATAAACTCTATCAAAACGAAACTTTTGCCAGGTAAATTCACTCTGGTAAATGCATGTAAAAAGGAGATATGAACTCTATCAAAACGAAATTTCTAGCAGGAAAAATCGCTGGGGTAAATTCGTAATAAATATATATTAAATACGTTGTTATATTATATAAAATCGCAGTCACTATATCTTACAATAGAAGTCACTACATATTAAAAACACAGTCAATATATTAGATTTCATTCAATACATGTAAATCGTAGTCAAAATACCAAACCAAACACTGGATTCATCATTAAACTCGCAGAGATGATACCAAACAGAGTGTTGGGATTTATCAATAAAATCGCAGAGGTTATACTAATCAAATGCTGAGTAATATGCCAAGAAATTGTAGAGATAAAGCGTAGAGATAATCAAACAAAAACGTAGAGACTAATCGATTAGAGATGAATCAAACAAAAATGAAGAGATACTTAGCACAAGAAGGTGCAAGAATAATCATTCGACAATGGATCAATCAAAACGCAAAGATACTCATTCACAAGAAGGAACAAAGAATTGAGATTAATCATAAGATAAAAACACAGAGATAAGTAAGGGTTTGATAATTGGGTAAAATGTATCCTTCATTTATTATCCATGCATAGGAGGGCATTTGAATCTATAAGTCTTTAAACATCGAAGTGACGACCATCGATTTGGCTCCTGGTCGACTGCTCAAGCACGGACTAATAACTAAATGGATAAGGGACAACAGATAAAAACTCAAATTTTTCTTTGCATTAATCAATAGAAACAAATGCAAATAAGTCATTGCAATCAGAGGTTGGGTTCGCCATGGGAAATCAATTCAGAATACAATGAGCAAGGGGATTAAAAATACCGTAGGAAAGCAGATGCAAGAAATCTCATGGAAATGAAATCTTCAACCGAACACATAAAATAACATGTGTAAATTAAATTTCATTGAAAGTAACAACTTTTACAAGCGTGCCTTATCCAAACGTGAATGCTCTGAAGTTGTTGTCTCACGCGCACTCTGTCAAGATCCCGCTTTCCAACCAATGTGACCTCAATGATACATCCCAGCCAATTTTAGGGGTAATATTCTTCCCATGCACACAATACCAGAGAATGTTATCACCCATCTTGCCTCGCAAGGTCGGTATACCACTCGTTACCTGAGATGGGTATCCCAACTCCCACAAGAGAAAGTTCAGTCAAGATAAAATTTCAGCAACGTAACGTTACACAAGAAAAATGATGATCCATACTCCTCATTTGCCATATCTTTTATAGAGTTTCCTAGTAATTAGTTTCCCAAAATTCTCATTAGATTCTTTTTTCATTAAATTAATTAGGAAAAACCTCCCCTATACACATGTCGCTTGATCCCCTAGTTTCACCAGAAAATCAATTTTATTAATTAATTAAATATTCCTATTTCCCTCACCCAGCTAAAGCATTCCTAAAAACTCTCCTCAGTGTCCCAAAATTCCCTTACACTTCTTAAATGACTTATGCCTTACATAATTCCTAGTTGAGTTCGAAATTAGAAAGTTCTAAAGGGAAGATTCCTTACTAAGTTAGACATTCAACTTTTTCCTTACGTTTTCCCTTTTCTTTAAGTTTCCCTTTTTATTTAAGTTTCCTAATTCTTTTAAGTTTCCCCCTTTTTCCTTTTTAACTAAAAATCAATTTAGCAAGTGTAGATAAAACAACCCTTTTACCCTTTTCCATTTTAATTAAAAATTAACTTAGCAAGTGTAGATAAAACAACCCTTTTACCCTTTTTTCATTTTAATTAAAAATTAATTTAGCAAGTGTAGATAAAACAACCATTTACCCTCTTTTCTTTTTAACTAAAAATTAATTTAGCAAAAGTAGATAAAAACAACCATTACCCCCTTATTTAAAATTAATCCTCCATTATAATTTTGACTTTAATAAATAAGTTTGAATTTCTTACCCCTTTCTTGTTACATGTTTATTTATTAATGTATTTATTTTACCACAAGTTCTGCTTAGTCCTAGGTTTTAATTTCACTAGGCTCGGCGACATTTTTATTAGGAAAAAAATGTTTTTAAATATTACTTATCACAACATTCATTTTAAGGCCGACAATTTATTCACTTACCAGTTAAAATCGTGACGTGCCCTTGAGGACGTACTAGGTGCTCTGAGGGTGCCACTCACCTCTTTTATTTTCCTTGCATGGCATGCCCTTCAGGACGAACTACGTGCTCCAAGGGTGCCACTCGACTCTTGAATGACTTTGGTAGATGTCAAACCCCTAAAGTCAATACTTCGCCAGGTGATCTTGTGGGAGAATAAGGGACTCTAAGGAATAAGGCCCCTGCCTTATTGCGCACCACTTATAATCATCGTGACTGAATGTCACAGTCTGCCCTGATGGCATCATGGATATTATCAAACTAGGTAATCGTTAACCTACATTTCGAGCCACGACGGGAGTGCTAGTAGGTTGTGGCAGGGATACTACCACACCTCTCCCTCAAATTCTTCGGTTGTCGTGTGTGACCCCTCTACTCCATAAGTGACTCTCGTCGGCAAGATATCGTCAGCCTGCATCTATCAATGAATCATGTCAGAAATAATAATCAATCATGATAACATCTAATAATATGTGAATATGTCACATCAACAACATTCAAACCCAACAATCCACTCCCTGAATCAATCCAAAGTCTAAGGGGTATCATCAATGCCTCTACATCCTCAATGTACAAATTCCTACACACTCAAGAGAACCCAGTCAATAACACATGTCTACATAAATACAATCAAAATAATAAATCATCAAATCCATCATATCTCATAATCATAATCGACACAACCAATAGTATAATAACCCGGATCACTTGCAAGAAAGTGTCCTCAAAGAATAAGCTTGCTTAGTGTGCACAAGAGAAGGATGTTACATACACCCCCTCTTGGTATAAAATTCATCCCGAAGTTTCATAGTATATAAGTGTCTAAATAAAGTGTATCACAACTGTATCATAAGTCTATCTATCAAAAAAAAATGGAAACTTTTGACCTGTATCATATGTGTCCTCCCAGGTCGCCGAGTGTGGACTATAGTTGTCCCATTGGACCTTGACCTAATCTATTGTTCGACGTCGTAGTTGTTGAATTAGATGGTCTAGAATATGTATTGGTTCCACCATGAGCACACCCTCGTTAGATACCTGCAAGGAACAAATTTCATTAACATGTGTAGGATCACTAATATAATGTCTCAAAACAGATACGTGAAAAACATTGTGCATACACCTCAAAGAATTAGGCAAGGCTACTTGATAGGCCACAGACCCCTTCTTTTCCACAATCTCAAAAGATCACATGAACCTAGGGGAGATTTTATCACCCTTTCCAAACTTTATCAAAATCTTATGCAGTTTCACCCGCAAGAAGACTCGAACGCCAACTTCGTAACTATGGTCGACACAATGCACATCGACATAACTCTTATGTTGATCCTACGCTTCCTTGATCCTTTGTCTTTTTGTTTGCATTTGATATTCCATTTCTTCGATCACTTCTGGTCCCACCAGGACCCTATCTTCAAGACAATCCCAACTCAAAGGATTCTAACATGGTCGCTCGTAAAGAAACTCTAAAGGCCCCATCTTAATGGTGCTTTGATAACTATTGTTATATGTGAATTCTACTAGTGGCAAGAATTCTTCCCCTCTTCTACTGGTCCATCATGTACATACGCAACATGTTCTCCAAGATTTGGTTTGTTCGTTCCATTTGCCCGTCTGTCTCCAAAGGATACGTAGTACTAAAGTTAATTTGGGTTCCCAAGGCCTCTTGGAAACTAGTCCAAAATTGTTCAGTATACACCAGTCCTTGATCTGATATAATCCTCTTAGTCATGCCATGCAGCCTCACAATCTTGTTGATGAAAACTTTAGCTATGTTAGGTTCCTAATACATTGTACAAACAGGAATAAAATGAGCACTCTTCATCAGAGTGTCGACTACCACAAAAATTGAGTCATTTCTCCTTGTCGTCAATGGCAATCCAACAATGAAATCCATCGAAATGACCTCCCATTTTGATTCCAGAATTGTGTGTGGTTGTAGTAATCCTGTCGAATGTCTATGTTCAACCTTCAACTACTGACATTCTAGACATATTTCCATGTAGTTGACTATGTTTTCCTTCATTCCTTTATAGAAGAATAAGGGTTTAAGGTCTTCCATGATCTTCATGAGTGTTGGTTGAGCCATGTACATAGCTCTGTGAGCCTCATTTAAGATCAAACCTCTCAACTCGTAATTGGGAGGTACGCAAATTCAAATTTTAAATATCAATAATCTGTCGTTGTCCATAGAAAATCCTTCAAATTTTGGTACCATCATTGTGTTTTGTCGGATAAAATCCTTGACCTCTTTGTACTAGTCATTGTCGCATTGTAAGGTTATAATATTTTAATGTAAATTTGTCTGAAGAGGCATAACTGAAAAGATGTGTGGTCTTCAACTCAACTTATCTTCCACTCTATTCACTATTCCCTTTATGTAAGTAATCTCCGTTATCCCCGATTTCTAGGGATAACTAGGAGATCATGTCTCGAGGCCCACAGGTCCTAGACATGGAGTACCGAGAGCAGCATTGACCTAAGCATGGCCCTAGAGGGCCCATCCTTCTATTCTTTCATAAGATTTGTCTTGTCAGCAACAACAGCATCCATCATCATTGGCCTGGTCTTGTATCAGAGAAGGCTCTTGCCCCATGAGGTAATTGGTCCAGGTATCATGGTATGTATCACTTTTGATCATTACAACCTTTATATATATGCATCTTACTCCTTTTATTTCTTCTTGGATCTTACATTGACCCACTTGACCATTGTTGAGGTGATTGATAGGGTGTCCTAGAAAGCCTGTACCCATAGGTTTTGGTTTGCCACCGGGGGGATTTCTGAAGAGCCATCGTCCGCTCCCATCATATCATCACTTTTTCATCTTATCTCCCACTCATCTGTCCCATTCCCCTAGTCTAGGCATTAGGATGATTTGTTTGTAGGAATGCACCTTATCTCATGGGAAGAAGGGGCTAAAGGCCTAGATGATCCCTAGCTCTCACTCTACCCATATGCTTGGACATCCCTTATCCACACCACCTCGTTTTACATGTCTTGGATGATACCCCTTGGAGACTTTCCTTTCCTTGTGGATACTAGCCCAATAGGGTGTCTTGTCTTTTTATTTGGCCTTGTATTGTAGGTATTTGTGATATCTTTGAGCTACTGGATGATATATCAGGGTTTTTATGCATATGTTTGATAATGCTAATGAGGAAACATGATTAACATTGCTATGATCCCTGTGATTAATGGGCCCATGGAGGGTGAGTTTTTTTATGTGCAGGACCATGCCTGACAGACATGTACCACATGGTCCAGTACACATGGGGAGATTATTAGTTCAGACCTCCATGGGGATGAAGAACCCATCAGATGGTTTCTGAGACCCCATCAGGGGTAGAGATAGGACAATGCTTGATTGATATTTTTCACCTGAGAAGAAGAACGAGGTTCCATCAGGGGCACTTTGGTTGAGCCCATCTTAGGGGGGTTGACCCACTTCCAGTGGAACATTTCCCTTGGATGGCTTAGGACGTCACTTAGCAGCCATTGATGTCACCTTGAGCATGTGACAGTTTGACATGGTAGCTGGCACGTGTGGCATGATTAGGAGGCCGAAAGAGGGCCAAAGTTTTGTCATTTTGTGTTGCATTTGCCCTAAAAATGGGCTAACGTCTCCCTCAGTAGGGCTTGACATCTTGCTTATGCTCAGTTAGGGTTTTAATTTGACATTTTAATGTAAAAACAATATGATTTTTGTTTAAAGCCTTGTCGGATAATTTTATGACCTAAAATTTAATTAAAGGTCATGATACAGTATATATTGAGGAGTTTTATCCTCATTTTGAAAAAAACACATCACTCACTCCAATAGAAAGGTCTGATTTTTGTGCCCTATTATGGTTATTGATTATTTTGAGGAAGGCGCACTTGTTTGGAGAGGATATTTTTGGCAATTTATGGTGTTTTTCTTGAAGGAAGGTTTACAACTAGGGTTTGCATGCTATTTTCTTGATGATTTGTAAGTATTTTTCTGCAAAACTTCTTGATTGAATGGTTGTAGTTTAATTTCTTGCATTCTATTTATATATATACATTGATGAATCAAAACCCTAGGGGACAAACACACAAGTAGGTTGTTGTCTCATGTCCCCTCATAGAAAAACCTTTTAAGCCATTGAAGAAGAAGAAGAGAGCCTAACCATTTCTACACTCTTTCTATCTTCCTCCCTTAAGCTAGTCGTACTTTTAAATTTCAAGAGAAAGAGGACATCCCAGGCCTAGGTTATCTACACCTAGGGTCATTTTTCTTTTAGGGTTTGATGAAAGATCCTTTCCTTTGAAACACTCTCCCTCTTTAAGCTCTCTTGTCTTGATTTTACTTGCCTTTGAGCTAGCCGTTTGTTAGGAAGGAGAAGAGAGCATGAGGCCTCGCTTAAGCAACACCGGAGTGAGCCTCTCTCCCCTAGGGTTCTATCTTCAAGGCCCTTCCATTGCAGCACCTTGAAACCTTTCCCTCTTGTCCTTTAAATCTCATCCTCTTCAAGTTGTGCATCCTTCTCCTTTTGACTCCATAACCCTAGGCACTAATATTAGCCTCCAACATTGAAGTGAAAGTGATTCAAACAACTCTTAAAACTCTTAAATTTGAAACCCTAACTAACTAACTAACCCTAATAAGGCTGACATCACACTTGGTTATTCCATATTGATGCAACATTTGTCTTTACAAGAAATTAGATGACGTTTTAAAGAGAATTTATTGAGTAAGGGATTGATTAAATACATTTTTGGCTACATCATCTCAATTTTTATTGATGAATTGACATTATTCCATTGTTATATTAATTAACATTGATCTCATTGATATGTATTGTTATAATTGTTTATATATTGATATCAGATAGTTATATGAAGTACTAACCCATTGAATTATAACCTGCATATACTGTTTTCTATTGTTTTGTTCTGGGTAGGTGTTCTCACTTGGGGATACACTTCATTATTGGTTGTTTAGTCGGACTATCTGATCTTGGTGGTAACCTGTGAAGAGGGGATTTTACTTTGATCTTTATACCTTTGCCTCTTCAAAACCCCAGGTTATCAAGGAAGTCTCCCCTGGGGATAACCTCCCTAAATAGAAATAACCTCCCCATTGTGGTGACATTGGGTGGGGTAGGTTCATGTTCCACCAGTTTGGCCTCTATCTTCTAGCCATTTGACCTAGATACAAATTGTGTGATAACATTTTGGCGCCGTTGTCGGGGAACACTGAGTCAATTGTCCTCAAACGATAAATATTTTCGGTAAGCCTTGCCTCAAAGACCTTTTCTTACAATCTTACCTGGCGACTCCACTAGGGTGTTATTCCCCTTTTTCTTTAGTATTTTCAGGTAAACTATTTGGAGACTCCACAAACTAGAAGGAGATTCAACAATCCTCCTTTGTCTTTCAGAAGGAAGCCTCCCTTAAACCCTCCTGTTGTCAAATCACTTTTCAAGAAGAGCCTTCCTTTAAGAATCATCTCTACCTCTCAAACCACTACAATGAACCCAACCAACAATCAAAGACAATGGTCATCTACCCTTTTCAGGCCGTTAGACATGTCAGCCATACCAGGATACCCTAGGAAGATGCCACCCAAGTATGAAAAGTGGCTTCCTAAATTTATCGATACTTATGCAATCAGTGTCGAAAAGCATATGAGCAACTTTTGGGCATTCTTTCAACTGCACACCATCAATGATGATGCTGAAGATTTTTTCATGAAGTTGTTCTCCTCTACTCTATATGATGCCTCAAGGTGTTGGTACCTCAGCCTTCCTGATGGAAGCATCAAAACCATGGATAGACTTGAAGAGGCTTTTAGCAAAAGATGGAGTATCAAAGAAGACCCTAATATGCTTCTCAGTCAACTAAATAGCCTTGCTAAATATGAAAATGAGTCCATTCGGGAGTTTCACACCAGATTCAAAACATTACTACAAAGGATTCCCGCAAGCCATCACCCGAAAGATGACTACCTTGCCCATATTTACACCAGATCTTTCAATGGCCAACTAGGGTATCTTCTTAGAGACAAAAACCCCCAGTCCATTGAAGAAGCCCAAGAGCTCGCCACCAAGATAGAAGGGAACCTCCGTTCATCTAAAATTGAGCCTTTTGCTAAGCCAAGGGGGAGAATAGACACCAAGAAGAAAATAGTACACAACGCTGAGCCTACTTCAGATCTATGTACCAGTATGAGCAAGCTAGAAGCCTCTATGGATGGAATCATAAAGAATCAAGAAGAAATGATGAGCGGGATTGCCAGACTTGAAAAATCCCAGATCCAAGCACCCAGGCCCCCGTTCAAAGGAGAATTCCAGAAAGGGAACCAATTTTACAAGCCAAAGAATGAGCACAAAGTTCCAAATACCTTGGCCCCTACAAACATTGTTGATGAAAATCCTTCGTGCTTGGAGTGTAGTGAAGCACATTGGGAGCATGAGTGTCCTTATAACGCTATCCATCAACAAGTCAACAACATGGATTGCTTCATGGGTTTCCCTCAGATAAATATCATAGATATAGAACATCAAGAAGCCATAAGGGAAGCAGCCAGAGCACCAAGGATGGTGGTAATAAAATACCTGGATCACGAATCACGAGAAAAGCTAAAGAAACAAGAAGTTCAAGTATACAGAAGGAAGAACTCGAAACAACCCGATGTTGAGATACTTCTTCCCATGACTTCCAAGGATGGTAAGGTTGACCTAAATTTTGACTTCGAAGGGGCATTATCAAAGATGCATTTGAATGTTCCCCTCAGAGAAGAAATCAAGATCCCATCCATCAAGGAACGATTTGACACTTTCTTTTTAGGATTAGATGACCCTATGGATCCCCCTATTATGTTGCAAGCTGATCATTTCAAGGTCCAATATGGTGAGAACCCTCCTTTCTTCATGACTTTGACAATGAACAACAAAAATCTAAACAATTGCATGCTAGATACAAGTTTTGGTGCCAACATGATGTCTCTTAAAGTCATGCAACAAGTGGGTTTGAAGGTCACTAGGACTTACAGGAATGTGTGTGGTTTCAAATCTAAAGCAATACCCACACATGGGGTGGTTGAAAATGTTGAAGTGTGCCTGAAGGAGTATCCAGATAAGACAGTCCATGTCGACATTATGGTGGTTGATGTCCCAGATGTGTGGGGAATGTTATTATCTAGGAAGTTTGGTGCAATGATAGGCGGTTCCCTTAAGATGGACCTCACATTTTTGCGATTACCTTTGAAAGATGGAACAGTGGGACGTCTACTTAATGTGCCAATAATTGGGGACCATGTGCAGGATATTGTTCATCTTGTAAATAATGACAAAATGCAGAACAATATGATACAACCTCTTCAGAAATTTTATCCAGAAGACATGCCCTTTGCAACAAAAGAAGACTTTGATCAGATCGAATGGCCCAAGAAAGAAGAATACCAACAACTTCTATATGAATTCAAGAAAAAATAATTTGGGACATTAAAGATATTAAAGAAAAATGAAGATGACGTACAAATCTGCCCATCTCAGCAGGAAGTCTTTACAGCAGAAGCCCACCCACCTCCCTCAGTATAATACACCAGGGTTGTTCAGGGAACAAAGAAATACAAAGTCAGAAAGTATAAGGAGGGAGATATGGTATGGATGTGGGATACTAAAAAACGAGAGCCAACTAATGTAAAAGGAAGCACACAGTCGTGGCTCGGACCATTCAAAGTTGGAATGGAATCAGTTGATAATTCATACTACTTGTCCCCTTTGGAAGGAAGAAGGTGCCCATTACCTATCAGTGGGCACCTCCTTAAACCCCACCAAGGTGGGGGGACCTGACTTCACAGGTAAGTGAAGGTAAGTAGGAATTCTTCGTGTATTATACCATTTGCATTTCATGTTAGTTTTCTTCCACATTTTCATATTGATTGTTTTATTTCAGTTATATATATTCCTATATATGCAAGGTGGAAATACCACCCCACCCTTGTTACTGATGCCCCTATCGAGTTGAGCAGGTCTGCAGGTTATGCCAAAGATGTTTAGTTTCTCATGCGCTCTATGGTGAGAACATGTCCTCGAGTTGGAGCCAAATGTTATCCCCATTTTCTAGGGATAACTAGGAGATCATGTCTCAAGGCCCACAGGTCCCAGACATGGAGTACCGAGAGCAGGATTGACCTAAGCATGGCCCTAGAGGGCCCATCCTTATCTTATTTTATCAGATTTGTCTTGTCAACAACAACAACATCCATCACCATCGCCCTGGCCTTGTATCGGAGAAGGCTCTTGCTCCATGAGGTAATTGGTCTAGGTATCATGGTTTGTATCACTTTTGATCATTATAACCTTTAGATATATGCATCTTACTCCTTTTATTTCTGCTTGGATCTTACATTGACCCACTTGACCATTGTTGAGGGGATTGATAGTGTCCTAGCAAGCCTGTACCCATAGGTTTTGGTTTTCCACCGGGGGGATTTTTTAAGAGCCATCATCCGCTCCCATCATATCATCACTTTTTCATCTTATCTCCCACTCATCTATCCCATTCCCCTAGTCCGGGCATTAGGATGATCTATTTGTAGGGTTGCACCTTATCTTGTGGGAAGAAGGGGCTAAAGGCCCAGAAGGTAAAAGCAGCTGGTAAAAGATAAAAGCCATAAAAATGAAACCTAGAGATGCTTCACCCAGGGATCCCCGAGAAGGCAACAAAGAGCCTCTCAGCAAGAAACAAGAGGGACCCGAAGAAAAATAACAAAACAAGACCTAGACAAGAGGATAGGGGGCCTCATCATGAGCCAGTCTATTATGTTCATGGGTACCTAACAACATGACATTGCCACTATCGGGTTACCACGCTAGGGCAGTGACCTTTGGTTGCATGGCCAAGGAAAGGGGGTCTCATCATGAGCCAGCCTTATCATCTCTGTGAAAGTGCTTCTGGGTAACACTGTCATCTCTGGTTGCCATGCCAAGGCAGTGTCCTCTAGTTAGTCCCTGAAATAAAAAGAAAAAGAAAATAATAAAGGAAAAAAGGGCCTTGGAAAAAATTGCATCCATGACGGGTACAACTCGCCTTCTACAAAGGAACCCATAGGTAATATCATGCATCCATAGCTCTCACTCTACCCATATGCTTGGACATCCCTTATCCACACCACCTCATTTTACATGGCTTGGATGATACCCCTTGGAGACTTTCCTTTCCTTATGGATACTAGCCCAATAGGGTGTCTTGTCTTTTTCTTTAGCCTTGTATTGTAGGTCTTTG
>SNQJ01S0024550.1:127350-151770 GCA_010110895.2 Picea sitchensis | reverse complement strand
TCATTAAAGGATATTGTTTTCTAATGAACTAGTTAATTCATTCCATCTCCTAGGAACATGAATATAAGTAATAAATGAAAAATTACACTCAAGGAGTCTCACCTGCAAAAACTTTCGTGAAAGAGTAGGATCATGAACATAAATTAATCTTTTCCAAATAGTCCCTACAATTCAATCGTACTTCTTATATAGTGGAGCATGTGGATCATTGTGAAACTCACTAGTATACACAGGAAATTTCTATTTAGTAGTAGGTGCATAAACGTGTGCCCACCTTAGAGTCATTGTTGAAGAATTGATACCTATAGAAGAAAAATGAAATGATAGATGACCTACTAACCATAACTACAATTTAAGTTCTATGACACTTTTCAAATTTGTGAGGAAGATATGTTGATTAGTGGGGATATAAAACACATTCAATGTTTCCCACTAATGGGACTACCATAATGTTTGACCATATATTCTTTAGAGGATGATGTCACAAAATAATTTTATTCTCGGTGGTTTGAATAAATAGAGGTGCACCATGTAGTCACATAAGCCAAGAATACCAACTATTTAGTTCACTATCATGGGATATTGAAGACAAATAGTTGATTTTGGTATGAAGGATGTGTCTAAGTTGGTTATTATTGGTGACTATTTGTATGAAAACATCATTGCAGACATTGTCTATTTTATTTGAGAGTACACTCACCTATTCTCATGTAGCATATTTGAGATGAAAAGAGTGAGAGGAGAACATTGGGAGATGAATATAGAATTGAAGCCTGACACCTGATCTACCAAGAAGTTACTATATAGGATGCATTCACATTATAAGGAACATGCTAAAAAAATAGATATGTGATATGATACTATTGGTTATATATTTTCAGTGGAATCAAGATTCCATAAGTCTAATAGTCATCTAGGGTGTGAAAAAGGTGAAATAATTTTTTCTGTGGAATTTTTTAGATTGAGTCAGGCCTACATACATGATCCCTTTCATACACGTTTTAGTCATGAGATTACCAAGAAAGTGGCAAGGAATGAACCTTACACCTTCATAGTAGGATTATTTGGCTATCATAAAATATGTATCATCAAGGAGCATAAGATGAACAACATTGTTTCTATGGAATGGTGATTGTATGCATACAATATCATTCCCTATGGCCCAAGTGATGCACCAATTATGTTCTTAAGAATCATGTTTGTTGTGTTCAATGAGTATATCCATAATTTCCTTGAGCTATATTTTCAATTATTGGCAATGTATATCTAGCTAAAGGGTCACATGGATAAACTAATGTTGGTGATGGAAAGATGTTGATTGATCTAGTTGTACCTAAATATTAAGAATTTCATTTTCTACACCCCATTCAACATCCTCTTGGATCATATTATCTACAAGGAAGGATGTTTAGTCAAACTAATGAAAATCATAGTAATTTTAGAATATGTATGCACTGGAGAATGTCCCTTTGTTATGGTCATGCAGGGTATTACCATATATTTATCAAGGGGCATGCTCAACTAATAATGTAGGAGGAACTACTATGAAAAGGTGTCCCATTTGTATGGATTGTAGAATGTGAAAAGGGTTTTTCCAAGTTAAAACGGTGGATGGTTATGGATCCAAATCTTGTTTTTCCTAATTGGTCAAAAAATTTCCATGTCCATGTGGATTCCACTACCATTGCATTGGGAACATGTTGGCATAGCTAGGGGAACACATGCTACACCACCCAAGGTAATTTTCTAGAAAAAAATTGTAAGTACACAACCATGAAATGCAAAAGCCCGGTGATGGCGTATATTCTACAAAATTTCAAGTATTATATTTTGGACCAGTCCTTCAAGTTGTTCATTGATAATTTAGTGGTCAAGTATTTGGTTAACAATACAATGTTGGAAGGTTAATTCTATTGATCTTTGCTACTATTTTAGGAGTTTGATTTTGAAGTGGTGGTTAAACTAGGTAAATAAAATGTGGGACCTAATCACCTCTCGAAAATCCGCAATTGGAACAATGTTGGGATAGCTCAAAAAGTGTTGAATGTAGATATTTTTTGCATGGAAGTAGTTCTTGAATTCTTCACTAATATTTCCAACTTAAAATATAAATCTACATGCACTAGAAGAATATGGTGATAGTAAATATTGATATCTCATAATTAGGGATACAAATTATCAGTTAATCATACGGTACTTTCACACATTAGCAATCGATGGGATTCTTGACTACTATGTGTTGGATCATGAATTATAGGTGGGGCTCTAGGAATCCCATGATGGACATATAAACACACATCATAGTGAGAAGACACAACTATCACAACATACATTACAATGAGACATGTTGGATGCAAGTATAATTCAACTAGGATAGAGTGCACTCTCCACTCCATTATTCATATTATTATCTTCATTCACTCCTATCAGTACATATTCTCCCTTTATCTTCTATCATTTGTTTACTTAGGTTTGATGTGTGTGTGTGTGTGTGTGTGTGTGTGTTTAAGATTTTGTACTAAAAAACTGTTATAGTTGTATTGGTCAATGTAAGAATACAAAAAAAGGTTTTTCCCACAGTCTATGATTCATAATTTGTTAAAAAAATGATGCTTGTCTACCAAAAATGCAATTCTATCATTTCATGAGGATTGCGAACTTTTACTAGTATAAAGTCTACTTTAAAAAAAATGTCAAAACCATTACCTTATCATTTTCCTTTCACCAGATCCATTAGCCCATACAACTTGATACAATTTGTCCACAAGATGCATTTCCATCACCAAGACCTGCATGAATCATAAAAGACAAATTCTTTATATGAGTAAATAATATATAAGAAAATAAGCATGCATTTAGTTATGTAAAATACTCTAGAAAAAACTTAAGTGGTCACATACCTTAATGAGATTCTCTTTGTTTCAAAAATAGGTTATTCTCCACTGAACAGGGCCAACCATGTGAAGGTGGAATCTCATGTGGCCCCTCCCCCCCCTCACATTGCTCTCAATTCCCCATACCCAACAAATGATTTTGTTTATATAGAAAACATATAGACATTCATGCATAACTAAGATAGTCATCAAAACATATGAAAATATAAACATTGAAGCATATGAAAATATAAACATCGATAAACATCAAAATACAAGTCATGAATTTATACATCTAATTTTTCTTTGATCTATGTATTTTTGCATTCATAAAATTGACAATTGGGGCATCATAATCATCCAAGGACATTGTATTTATTGTGCCCTGTCCTTCTATTGTTTGTGTTTCCATGCACTCATGTACCATACTTCTGGTACGTCGCTGAGAAGGGCATCGAGGCATCTGTGTAGGGTCATGAACTGCAACAATGAAAATGATCATATTGATATGTTGAAATATAATTGAAATACATAATTCATTATTTTGAGTAACATTACACTATTTCTCTTTACATGTCTGTGTAACTGTGACATTTGGTGTGTTAATTTCTTGTCCACTTGGTTCATCTCGCAGTTCACTCTCCTGATCTACAAGCTCTTCAATTTTGAGAAGATAATATATAAGTATAAGTCAGGAAATAAATATCTACAATCACAATACATATTTCTAATTCTAAAGCATACATACCGGAATGGGTACTTTGCTCCCCACTATCATTGGACATGTGCACTCTTGTATGATGTGGTGTCTATTGAATACTGCTAGACTCACTGTTGTGGTAGCACTATTTCTTGAAAGCAAACATAAATACTTAGTTAAGGGTGATATAATAAATTATGAATATACTCTACAAGCATGCTACTGTGGTTTCCTTATTCATTTTATTTACCTGCATGGCTGGGGAGAATGGAGTCCAGCCCAAGATTTTCCTATATTCAATCACACTTTTAAAAAAATTCTTGTAACCAAGATTTAGGTCCTCCTCAGTGGTAGAAGTGTCAAACATATTTAACTTCAATGCATAATACCATTAAAAATACCAATAACAAAAGCATATATTTGTCCGCTACTATTAAATAAATATTAACCACGGTTAATCATTTAAATCTTACAATTCAGGCTTTTTGTTTTCCATAGCCACCCTGTCCTATTTTATGTTTCCTGTGATTTTCCACTCTAGCCTTGGTTTCTTTGGAGGTGCCTGGTAGCCTACATATGGAATTTTTGAAAAACAATAGATATCGGAATTGTTACTTAAAATAGAAAAGAAAAACATAAATGAGCATATTTCATTAATAATATGACATGTGTTGTACCTTGCTTGACCAACTCGTGGATGTATTCCTTGTTTTTTAAACAAGTTCTCCTTTGCATCCTTTATCAGGGCCTTCCACTCTTTCTATGGAACCATGGGAGGGCACTCATGCTTGAGGTCTAATTGCAATTCCTCCCTACATTGGGCCCTGGTATATTTTAAATTCTCGTCGACTAACTTTGTAACCACTTTCTTGTTGAAAGTGTTGTGGAACAATTTTACCATGTGGTCTATTAAATCATATTCTTCTTTTTTATATTGGCCATTCCATTGTGTGATAATGGTGGGGCCAAACAACTCCAATTCTTCGTCATTTAAGTTTCTATAGAAAACAGTGTTTCTTGCAGAAATGTGTTATCCATTAATTTATAATAATCTCAACAAATTTCCATTTCAATTTCATGAGAAAAATGAATCAATTAATTAACAATTACCTACAATCTTATTAATCTTGATCAGAACACATGCTTCATCTACCAAAAAGGTGACATCTAATGATCCGGTGCTTTTAATTCATTTTTCTCCATGCAGAATAGTTTCCTCTCCATCTATAGTACATTCCTCTCCGGAGTCATGTGGAGTCCCAAGCTCCAGCTCATCATGATCCAACATGTCATCACGGTAAAAATTGATTCAGGAGCATCTCTCCACGTTATCCATCCAGTCATCTAGCCACGTCAGTGCGTGCATTCAAAGCTGAAGAGAGGTGCAGCCCTCATCTTCCATTTTGAATTTGAATGTAATTTAATGCTTAGGTTGTTGAGCCATGAGGTCGTGTCTTTGCACAGACATTATAGTAGGTAGGCCTTTAATGTTTGTAAGGCTGAGATCTAGATCCAATTTGTGGACTAGACAACCCATTCAATTCTATTGAATAGGGTAGGTAGATTGAAGGGAAGAGCTCGAAGAGCCCCTTATGTAAAAGATCAATTTTTGATCTCATTTTGAAATAGTTAGAGTTGTAAGAGAAGAGAAGGAGCTGAGACTTTGATATAGTTCATGCTCAGGAACACATTGTAAAAATAGGCATTTTCCATTTTAATACAAACAACAGTTTTTCCTGCATATTGTCTGTATTGTGTTAATGTCTTTATGTGTTCAATGTATGTTGTAGATGTATGTTAGGTGTGCATTTGTAGGGAGTTGTTTGATTTTTATGCTTGAGTGGTTCTTTTTGATTTCATGCCAGGAGGGTGTGACAAATTACTGCGGTCTCTAAATACCAGTGCCTAGATGCACTGCTTAACTCTGCGGACTCAGACAAAGACGTGCCAGGAGGGAACAGTATCTGAAATCATCAACTCAGAAAAAGACCTTGGAGGTTGTTGAACACCTCAGGAGGCAAGGTTGTATAGTGAGACACAGTTGCAGGAAGAATCTCTGAGGAGTTCTGTAAATCTCTGCCAAGTGGACATTGAGCAAGTGCAAGGGAGTGCAGAGAGGAAGAACTTTGTTGTGAGTTCATTAGAAGAAAGAATCATCTGAGGATTCTTGATACTTTTCCAGGAGGGCATTGAGTAAGTGCTAGAGTGCATAGGAGGAACTCTTTGAGTTCAAATATTGGAGAAGAGTCCATAGAAGGATCTTCACAAGATTGTTGAACACCCTGAAACACTTAGCAAGAGGTTGCTTGAGCAGCGGATAGCCAGGAGGGCATCCAAATTCTCCATATGCAGGAGAAGGAAGAAGGATAAAATCCATTAGAGTTATGAGTAGAAGAAAGCTAAGAAGGAGTAGCACTTTGTGTGAAAAGACCCTGTAGAGGAGAAGAAGTCATGGAATCCCTCGAGGATTCGAGACCAAATCTCGAGAGAAGTAGGATTTTTATACGCGCAGGCGAGGACTCAAGTTGCAGAGCTTGCAGGCAAAGGAGAACAAAGGTCGAGGCCTTTGAAAATTTGGAATTCTTCCAAGTTCAAAAGAAAGTGCCAAGGCTCAGCAAGAGAAATAGTTGTCATCATTTCAGCTGAGGAGATTTGGACCATTGAAGGATTTCACATCTAGGGAGAAGTGGCGGATCGTAAGAGCCGAAGAGATTATGAGCCATTGGATCTCGTTCAAAAAAGCCGACAACCATTAGATCTATCGAGAGTTGTACGAGGGTTAGACCTCACGCATAGAGCAGTAGAAGCGAAGTCCCGAGAAGGAGTTCGTATCAGGATATCATCGTTCAGGAGTTTGAGAGTCCGGAGGACGAGAGTCCGGGCACTCGATATTAGAAATCGCGAAGGTGAAAGAATCTGAGTCATTCGTTGGAAGGAGGACACGTGTCACGATATCCTCTCTATTGAGGATTCAGACATCGGGGTTCATAGAAGGAAGTCCTTTGACTTCGCAAGTGGTGAATTCATGAGAGAATCACAACCTTCCATCTGAGGAGGACAGGTGGAAACAATCACGGAGTCGACGAAGTGCCGAAGAGATCCAGGATTCGAGTCTTGTGAACTCGGGAGTTTGCAAGATGAGAGCCCAAGAGTTGGGTGCCCCAAGTTGCAAAGTTGTGAAATCACGAGGAGCAAAGACATTCATTGGATCCAGAGAACGGGAAGATCCTTGGATCAGGAACCCCATCACCTATCGTGCGTTCGGGGGTTCGGAGGTTGAAAGGAGTTATTTTTGACTTCATGAGTAGCGAAGTGCCGAGAGTTGGGCATGAGAGGACACATGGCAGAACTGCAAGGTGGGCTCGGGTGATTGACAGGTGAATACACATCTCCAGGAGGAAAGGAGTCAACACTCTGTTGACTTATCGCATCTCATGGATTCATGAGATAAGATTTCGAGAGCTCAACGCTACAACTCATGAAGTGGCGAGTTGCAAGAAGTGCGAAAGGAAGGTTAACCTTCACTGACTTTTAAGTCTCAGAGGATCGCACAAGGAAGGAATGAGAGTTCAAACTTTTAACTCACAAAGTGGAAAATAGTGAGAGGAGCTAGCATTAAGCTTAACTGGTGGTCACACGCGGAAGGTGCTGACAAAAGAGGAGCTATACCCATTTCCTGATCTCATGTATCACAGGATTGAGAAGGAGGAGTCGAGAGCTTCGACTCGCGAACTTGCGAGATCGTGAGATTGTGACAAGTGCCTTTGGAATTGGGCCTTTTTGTTAGCGTTGTGGTCGCTTGAAGAAGGTGGAGCTCATGCCTAGTGTTGTTCTCACAGGGGAGCTTCCTGAAGGACCTATGGATCGATTTGAAGGAGATTCCAGCAGGGAATCGAAAGAGTTGCTTCATCTCATGAAATAAATTGAATGATCCTTAAGACTGGGAGTTCGTGCAGAGAATTTGTCGAGGTAGAGGTGGTGGTCTGTGTCAGTTTGGTATCAGAGCCAAAACTCTGTCTGTATATTTCAGGAAGAGAAGTAGAAGGCAAAAGAAGACAGAGTGTTGGAGACTCTGTGGTGATTGCTTGCAGGTGAGAAGCAAGTTTTCCACAAGAGAAGATAGAGACAACGATATGGCTATTGTAGGCCATAGATACGCTGGAAGGAATAACCCAGAGCTGATGAGAAGATATGAAATATATGAAGTGCTCACTGATATAAGGGAAAAAATGGAAAAGCTTCCATTGCGGATGCAACAGAATGCCAAGTCAAGATGGGTATATGAATGGCCCATGAAGACGAAAGAAATATGGCCAGTCAAGAAGTTGATGGCTAGAAGACAACATAGGCTGTTAAGAGGATGGTTGAGGCATGTTGAAAACCTCAACAGACCATAAGAGAGGGTTCATATATGTGAGCAAGAGATTGGGAGAAATCTGAGTGATGATGAGGATGAAATGGGATCAGCTGATGATCTCGAGAACTACCAGGAGGGTAGAGAAGAAATTCCCAATTTCCAGGAGGGCAAGGGGTTGAGATCATTGTGGGATCTCACAGACTGTCATGAGGACAGTCAGGGAATTTCACATTACCATGTGAACAATCGATCGAGATCACTGTTGGATCCCATAGACTGCCAGGAGGGCAGCTGAGAGTTTCCAATTTGCCAGGTGGGCATGGGAACAGAGATGGGATTGTATGAAAGTCTCATGGACCCGAAGGTAAGTTCAATTCATCCTGAGGTGATGATAAAGGTGGGATCAATTGATCTCATGGTTTTCCAGGAGGGCAGCGAAGAAATCCCAATTTTCCAGGTGGGTAGGGATGAGAAGATGAGACTACCTAAGGGTCTCATAACCTTAGAGGTGAGTTTGGATCTGCATATGAAGCTGACAAAAGAGGAGGATCTAAGGAGCCTTCTAATGATTGGAGGAATTCATATATTCCTACCACGTAGCCCAGAGGAGGCCAAAGTCTGTGCTGAAGATGAAGCAGTAACAGTAGAAGAAGGACAGCTAGCTAAGACTGTCAAAGAAGAATTGGAGTAGATATTTGAGACTTCCCAAGTAGAAGAAGAAGAGAATGAGCATTCTGAGGAATGGCTCAATATTTTCAGCCAGGAAACTGAAAAGACTGCAACATTGGAGCTTGCAGAAGTGTAGGAGGAGGAAGAAGCAGACAACATTAGTTTGGCCGATTTGTATGAACAAATTGAAGCCCTGGAGAGAAGGGTGATAGTGCATGGCATGCACATCCAACAGGTTCATTTGGAAGCAGATAAAGAAGGCATGGGAGATCACAGTGATGTACCCAATTGCAGAAAAGTTTTGTAGCTGGAGAGACTCCATGAACATGGCCAACCACTGGAGCAGCTGGACAAAGTGATCGAGGAGATCATGGAGCTGATGTTAGGGTAAAAAAAAATTGTTAGCAAGGAGAAGCTGAGCAGAAGGAAAGAAGTAGCAGCAGCAGTGCAGAAGCAACAGGAGTAGGGAGATGGAGCAGATAAACAACTCCATAAATTTGTTTGGGATCCAAGAGGATTTCCAAATCTCAGAGAGGAAGCTCATGAGAAGGAGCTCATGAATTTTGCAGCTGAGGAGTATGATGTAGGAGCATCTCTCCATGTTAGCCAGCCAGCCACGTCACCACGTGCATTTAAAGTTGAAGAGAGGTGCATCCCTTGTCTTCCATTTTGAATTTGAATGTAATTTAATGTTTAGGTTGTTGAGCCGTGAGGTCATGCCTTTAAGAAGGCATTAGAGTAGGTAGGCCTTTAATGTTTGTAAGGCTGAGAACTAGATACGATTTGTAGACTAGACAACCCATTCAATGCTATTGAATAGGGTAGGTATATTGAAGGGAAGAGATTGAAGAGACCCTCATGTAAAAGATCAATTTTTTATCTCATTTTGGAATAGTTAGAGTTGTAAGAGAAGAGAAGGAGCTTAGACTTTGATATAGTTCATGCTCAGGAACACCTTGTAAAAATAGACATTTTCCATTTTAATACAAACAACAGTTTTTCCTGCATATTGTCTGTGTTGTGTGAATGTCTTTGTGTGTTCAATGTATGTTGTAGATGTATGTTAGGTGTGCATTTGCAGGGAGTTGTTTGATTTTCAGGCTTGAGAGGTTCTTTGTGGTTTCATGCTAGGAGGGCGTGACAAAGTACTGCAGTCTTTGAATACTAGTGCCTAGATGCACTTCTTAACTCTGCGGAGTCAGACAAAGATGTGCCAAGAGGGCACAGTAACTGAAATCATCAACTCAGAAAAAGACCTTGGAGGTTGCTGAACACCTCAGGAGGCAAGGTTGTGTAGTGAGACACAGTTGCAAATAGAATCTATGAGGAGTTTTGTAAAGATCTACCAAGTGGGCATTGAGCAGGTGCAAGGGAGTGCACAGAAGAAGAACTTTGTTGTGAGTTCATTAGAAGCAAGAATCATCTGAGGATTCTTGATACTCTTCCAGGAGGGCATTGAGTAAGTGAGAGAGTGCACAGGAGGAACTCTTTGAATTCAGAGATTGGAGAAGAGTCCATATAAGGATATTCACAGGGTTTTTGAACACCCTGAAACACTCAGCAAAAGGTTGCTTGAGAAACAGATAGCTAGGAGGGCATCCAAATTCTTCGTCTGCATGAGAAGGAAGAAGGATAAAATACCTTAGAGGTTTGAGTAGAAGAAACCTCAGAAGGAGTAGAACTTTGTGTGAAAAGACCCTATAGAGGAGAAGAAGTCATGGAATCCCTTGAGGATTCGAGACCAAATCTCTTGAGAAGAAGTGTTTTTATACGCGTATGCAAGGACTCAAGTTGCAGAGCTCGCAGGCAAAGGAGAACAAAGGTCAACGCCTTTGAACATTTTGAATTCTTCCAAGTTCAAAAGAGAGCGCCAAGGCTTAGCAGGAGCAATAGGTGTCGTCGGATCAGCCGAGGAGATCTGGACCATTGAAGGATTTCATGTCGAGGGGGTAGTGGAGGAGCACAAGAGCCGAAGAGATTCTGAGTCATTGGCTCTCATTCATAATCATCGATAGCCATTAGATCTGTCGAGAGTTGCACGAGGGTTAGACCTCACACATAGAGTAGCAGAAGCAAATTCCCAAGAAGGATTTTGTATTTGGATATCGGCATTCGGGAGTTCAGGAGTCTGGAGGATGAGAGTCCGGGCACTCGACATCAGAAATCACGAAGATGAAAGAATCTGAGTCATTCATTGGAAGGAGGACACGTGTCACGAGATCCTCTCTATCGAGGATTTGTACATCGGGGTTCAGAGAAGGAAGTCCTTTGACTTCATGAGTGGTGAAGTCGTGAGAGAATCACAGCCATCCATCTGAGAAGGACAAGTGGCAGAAATCACGAAGTTGGAAAAGTGTCGAAGAGATCCAGGATTTGGGTCTCGCGAAATCGAGAGTTCGCAAGATGAGAGCCCAAGAGTTGGGTGCTCCAAGTCGTGAAGTTGCGAAATAGAAAGGAGTAAAGACAGTCATTGGATCCAGAGAACAGGAGGACCGTTGGATCATGAACCCCATTGCCTATCGTGCGTTCGGGAGTTAGGAGGTTGAAAGGAGTCATTTTCTACTTCACGAGTAGCGAAGTACCGAGAGTCAGGCACGAGAGGACACATGGCAAAACCACAAGGTGGGCCCGGGTGATTGATAGGTGAATACGAGTTGCCAGGAGGAAAGGAGTCAACACTCTGTTGACTTCACGCATCTTAGGGATTCCTGAGATAAGAGCACGAGACCTCGACGCTACAACTCCCGAAGTGGCGATTTGTGAGAAGTGCGAAAGGAAGGTCAACCTTCACTGACTTTTAAGTCTCGGAGGATCGCACAAGGAAGGAACAAGATTTCAACCTTTGAACTCACAAAGCGGAGAATAGTGAGAGGAGCTAGCATTAAGCTTAACTGGTGGTCACACGCAGAAGGCACTGAGAAAAGAGGAGCTATACCCATTTTATGATCTTGGGTATTGCAAGATTGAGAAGGAGGAGTCGAGAGCTTCGACTCTCAAACTCACGAGATCATGAGATTGCGACAAGTGCCTTTGAAATTGGGCCTTGGTGTTAGCGTTGTGGTCGCTTGGAGAAGGTGGAGCTCACGCCTAGTGCTGTTCGCACAGGGGAGCTTCCCGAAGGAACTACAGATCGATTTGAAGGAGATTCCAGCAGGGAATCGAAAGAGCCGCTTCGACTCATGAAATAAATTTAATGATCCTTAAGACCGGGAGGTTGTGCAGAGACTTTGTCGAGGCAGAGGTGGCGGTCTACGTCAAAAATCATTGCGTTCATCAATGGATTCAAGGGGAACCTTAAGAGGCTCAAAAAGCCTCACTTGTACTTTTCTATGTCAACATTTTTGTTTCCATGGACCATCACTGTTACCTATAATAGTTGTAGGATCGACAGGTTCCTGGCACATGGGGTTTAAAAAATCCTACAAACAAAAAACTTTACTTTATCAAATCATATAAAAAATATAAAAAGAAAAACGGATATGAAATTTTCATAGCTGCTAAAAATATGTGAAGATGACACTTACCCCAAAATTAGTTATTATATTTTGTAGCTCTACAATTCTTTCCCTGTCCTCTTGTGTCAGGGGTCTTTTGCTAAGAAAACTTATATATTCTATGTTAGCCTTATTCAAGGCCTTTTTTACAGTTGTCATTGGGTTAGTGGAATAAAATATTTTGTCTTCATCAATATGCTCAATGGGAGCCTTCCCACGTTGACCATGCCACAATACATTGATGAATAAAATTGATGAGATGAACTTTAACATTTGAGAAATTTAGTTATTGTAGTCATAATTTATTACTGTATTTAACATTTACCTATTGAGGCACAGCGGGTGCCTTTCCATGGTCACCCTAGACATATGTAGGGTGATTTTCGACCATAGTCGCCGTAGACAGAAGTTGACACAATAAATCAATCAACAAAAGTTATGAAATTCACTTGTAACATTTTAAAAATGAAATATTGGAGTAATATTAGAAAAAAATAATGAAATTTCAAAAATTTAGTTGTTGTAGTCATAATTTTTTATTGTATTTAACATTTACCTGTTGAGGCATAACGAGTGCCTTTCCACGGTCACCCTGGATAGATGTAGTGGGTGATTTTTTTCCACGGTCACCCTGGACAAAAGTTGACAAAATAAATCAATCAATAAAAGTTATGAAATTCACCTATAACATTAAAAAAATGAAATATTGCAGTAATATCAGAAGAAAAAAAATAATGAAATTTAAAAATTTTAGTTGTTGTAGTCCTAAGTTGTTACTGTATTTAACATTTACCTACTGAGGCACAACGGGTGCCTTTCCACGGTCACCCTGGACAGATGTAGTGGGTGATTTTCGGCCACAGACACCCTGGATAGAAGTTGACACAATAAATCAATCAACAAAAGTTATGAAATTCACCTGTAACATTAAAAAAATGAAATATTGCAGTAATATCAGAAAAAAAATAACGAAATTTCAGAAATTTAGTTGTTGTAGTTATAAGTTGTTACTGTATTTAACATTTCCCTGTTGAGGCACAGTAGGTGTCTTTCCATGGTCATCGTGGACAGATGTAGCCTGTGATATCTCACGGTCACCCTAGATAAATGTTGACACAATAAATTAATCAACAAGAGTTATGAAAGTAATTGTAACATTAAAAAAATGAAATATTGCAGTGATATCAGAAAATAAATAATAAAAAATGAAATATATGCAATAAAAATTTGAAATATTGTAACGATAAATTATAACAATGATTGATCAAAGGTTGAGTTGAATGGTATGTAATATATTTACCCCCATAGCCGCGCCCCCTCAATCTATTTGATTTAAGTTGATCAACAATTCTTCACCTGGAACTATTGTTTTTGTTGCACATACAAATATATGATTTCCTTCACATCCCTCAAATATGCAATTCAGTTTCTTAGTTGTTTCCACTGGTCGTGTGCTATTTATAAAGCCCACAATGTTTCCAATGGTTTTTTGCCTTCCATCAATATACATAGTTTCCCCTTTATTTTGATTGTTATCTACTAGTTGTATATAATTTGCGGCAACTTCGTATCTCTGCATACTTCACGTATATCAGACCAACATCAACCAATGATTGTATTTGTATAATGGTTTGACATACTCCATCAATTTAGTTATAGTGCCATAGCCGACCTTTATGCCATCCATGGAAAATAGCCCCAATCCATGTAAGGACGAAGGAGAAATGTGATACATCCTCCCACTGATGAAGAAATATGTGTCCACTTCAGGTAGCTCCTTAGGTTCCCATCATTGCACTAGATGTCTATAACTCAAGGGAAAATCAATGTCACTTATGCTCTCAACATAATAATTACATAATCCTCCGTTGGCAATAAAAAATTGCATGCATATAGAGAATATTTTCCTTACCTTTTCAGATCTACTTGATCTAGAACCGGTAGATCTAGTACATCATGTCTCACATTCAACCTCTCTTAGTATATCTTGATCATCACTTGAGGAAGATAGATCTGACAGATACCTATTTGGTGGTACCTACACTCATTAAAACAAGAAGATAAGTTATCATGCAAATATAAGTTTGTGGTACCAACACAATTGCATATAACTGCATATAGTTGCATAAGTTGCACATAGTTGCATAAGTTGCATTTTTTCATAAAGTTGCATATAGTTGCATAGTTGCATATAGTTTCATAAGTTGCATATAGTTGCATATAGTTGCATAGTTGCATATAGTTGCATATAGCTGCAATATAGTTGCATATAGTTGCATAAAGTTGCATATTTGCATATAGTTTCATATAGTTGCATAAGTTGCATATAGTTGCATAGTTGCATAAGTTGCATTGTTGCATAAAGTTGCATAGATTTACATAAGTTCCATAAAGTTGCATAAGTTGCATTGTTTGTCATATGTTTGTATATGGTAGATGCTTTGGCCAACGCATTTAGGTCCCTCCCTTACCAGTTATGACCTCTCTTGGGTCTTGTGCACTATTTGGGTCTCTTTTAGTACAACATGTCTCACTTTCAACCTCTCTTAGTATATCTTGATCATCACTCGATGAAGATAGATACGACAAATCCCTATTTGGTGGTACCTACACTCATTAAAAAAAGAAGATAACTTATCGTGCAAATATAAGTTTTTGGTACCAACACAGTTGCATATAGTTGCAATATAGTTGCATATAGTTGCATAAGTTGCATTGTTGCATAAAGTTGCATATAGTTGCATAGTTTCATATAGTTGCATAAGTTGCCTATTTGCATATAGTTGCATATAGTTGCAAAGTTGCATATAGTTTCATATAGTTGCATAAGTTGTCAATAGTTGCATATAATTGCATTATAGTTGCATAAAGTTAAATATAGTTGCATATAGTTGCATAAGTTGCATTGTTGCATAAAGTTGCATATAGTTTCATAATTTTCATAAGTTGCATATAGTTGGATTGTTGGATAAAGTTGGATTGTTGCATAAAGTTGCATGTTGCATAAAGTTGCATAAGTTCCATAAAGTTGCATAAGGTGCATGTTGCATAAAGTTGCATAAGTTGCATAAGTTGCATTGTTGCATAAAGTTGCATATAGTTGCATTGTTGCATAAAGTTGCATATAGTTGCATATAGTTTCATAAGTTGCATATAGTTGCATATAGTTGCATAAGTTGCATATAGTTGGATTGTTGCATAAAGTTGCATAAGTTCCATAAAGTTGCATAAGGTGCATGTTGCATAAAGTTGCATAAGTTGCATGTTTCATAAAGTTGCATAAGTTGCATTGTTTGTCATAAGTCCCTTGGTCATATGTTTGTCTATGGTGGATGCTTTGGCCAACACATTTAGGTCCCTCCCTTACCAGTTATGACCTCTCTTGGGCCTTGTGAACTAGTTGGGATATTGTTTAGTTGAGGAGCCTCCCTTGGGTCCCAAAACTTCCCTAATCCATTAGTGCGCACTCTTCAATGCACAAAATAAAACCAATTATTGCGTAGTTGCATAAAGTTCTGTAAGGTGCATAAATTTGCGTAGTTGCATGTTGATTTATAAAGTTGGATAGTGGTCTGGTGGTGTGTAGGAAGAGGCCTAACACCTTCAAAATGATCATTCTCCTCCAACTATCCAACTTTAAAGTTGCGTAAATTGCATAAAGTTGTGTAAGTTGCAAGTTGAGAAATCAAGGGATTCCACCAACACTCATTTAAATTTATTTTTAATCGCTTGCCAATACTTCTTTTAGTTTGTTAATATTGAGCTCACACATGAGGTAGTTTATATCGATAAGGGTTTAGGATTAATTTTTCAAGCCTGAATTTGATGTGTAAATATTTATGAAGGTATTGGATCCCTTAATGACTCCTTAGTACCGTTTACGAGTTGAAGAAGTTTTGAAATCACCAAGAAACCATGCAGGAAACTCAATGTTGCATAGAATAAGCATTTCATTTTTTTTATGACTAATGGAGAATTCACATTGTAGAATCTCCTTCAATATTTTTGTTGTTATCTCTATGAACCATTTTGTTAAGAAAACATCTAAGTCGTTGACTTGAAGGACTTGTTGATTTCCCAATCCATCATTTTTCCTCATGATAGACAAATCACTAAGTCAGGAGACCAAAAGTCATTTAAAAGTTAGTAATTGAACCTTCATCATTGAAGTAAGAAAAGAAAGGTGTCATTTTTTTTGTATATTTTTATAATTTAGCCAAGAAAAGGAAACTTTATAGGTTGGGAGGCCAGTGAGTCTCCAAACCTAGTGACTAAACCTTCTTGAGACTTAAGGTATACGATTTACCCCCAAAAAGAAAAATCACTTACTTAGTGAGGTTACTCATTGTCCAAACCAATCGATTGAGGTTATTGACCCTTGCACTCAACAAATTTCCTCCTTGGGGTAAATAACTCAATTGTCCTTATTTGTCCTTATGACCCCTCTAGGGCCTTGTGCACTAGTTGGGGTCTTTTCCTGGTTGAGGAGCCTCCCTTGGGTCCCCAAACTTCCCTAATCCATTAGGGTGCACTCTTCAATGCATAAAATAAAACCAATTGTTGCGTAGTTGCATAAAGTTGTGTAAGTTTCATAAAGTTGTGTAGTTGCACATTGATTTATAAAGTTGGATAGTGATTTGGTGGTGTGTAGGAAGAGGCCTATAACCTTCAAAATGATCATTCTCCTCCAACTATACAACTTTAAAGTTGTGTAAATTGCATAAATTTGCGTAAGTTGCAAGTTGAGAAATCAAGGGATTCCACCAACACTCATTTAAATTTATTTTTAATCGCTTGCCAATGCTTCTTTTAGTTTATTGATATTGATCTCGCACATGAGGTAGTTTATATCTATGAGGATTTAGGATCAATTTTTCAAGCATGAATTTGATGTGTAAATATTTATGAAGGTATTGGATCACTTAATGACTTCTTAGTATTGTTGACGAGTTGAAGAAGTTTTGAAATCACCAAGCAACCATGCAGGAAAATCGATGTTGCATAGAATAAGAGTTTAATTGTTTTTATGAGTAATGGAGAATTCACATTGTAGAATCCCCTTCAATATTTTTGTTGTTATCTCTATGAACCATTTTGTCAAGAAAACATCTAAGTCGTTGACTTGAAGGACTTGTTGATTTCCCAATCCATCATTTTTCCTCATGATAGATAAATCACGAAGTGAGGAGACCAAAATTCATTTAAAAGTTAGTAATTGAACCTTCATCATTGAAGTAAGAAAAGAAAGGTGTCAATTGTTTTGTATATTTGGATAATTTAGCCAAGAAAAGGAAACTTTCTAGGTTGGGAGGTCAGTGAGTCTCCAAACCTAGTGACTAAACCTTCTTGAGCCTTAAGGTATATGATTTACCCCAAAAAAGAAAAATCACTTATTCAGTGAGGTTACTCATTGTCCAAACGAACCGATTGAGGTTATTTACCCTTGCACTCAACAAATTTCCTCCTTGGGGTAAATCACTCAATTGTCCTTATTTGTCCTTATGACCTCTCTTGGGCCTTGTGCACTAGTTGGGGTCTTTTCTAGGTTGAGGAGCCTCCCTTGGGTCACCAAACTTCCCTAATCCATTAGGGCGAACTCTTAAATGCATACAATAAAACCAATTGTTGCATAGTTGCATAAATTTGTGTAAGTTGCATAAAGTTGCGTAGTTGCATGTTGATTTATAAAGTTGGATAGTGATATGGTGGTGTGTAGGAAGAGGCATAGCACCTTCAAAATGATCATTCTCCTCCAACTATCCAACTTTAAAGTTGCGTAAGTTGCAAGTTGAGAAATCGAGGGATTCCACCAACACTCATTTAAATTTATTTTTAATCGCTTGCCAATACTTATTTTTGTTTGTTGGTATTGAGCTCACACATGAGGTAGTTTATATCTATGAGGATTTAGGATCAATTTTTCAAGCCTGATTTTGATGTGTAAATATTTATGAAGGTATTGGATCCCTTAATTACTCCTTAGTATTGTTGACGAGTTGAAGAAGTTTTGAAATCACCAAGCAACCATGCAAGAAACTCAAATTTTCATAGAATAAGAGTTTAATTTTTTTTATGAGTAATGGATAATTCACATTGTAGAATATCCTTCAATATTTATGTTTTTATCTCTATGAACCATTTTGTCAACAAAACATCTAAGTCATTTACTTGAAGGACTTGTTGATTTCCCAATCCATCATTTTTCCTCATGATAGATAAATCACTAAGTCAGGAGACCAAAATTCCTTTAAAAGTTAGTAACTGAACCTTCATCATTGAAGTAACAAAAGAAAGGTGTCAATTTTTTTGTATATTTGGATAATTTAGTAAAGAAAAGGAAACTTTCTAGGTTGGGAGGCCATTGAATCTCCAAACCTAGTGACTAAACCTTCTTGAGCCTTAAGGTATATGATTTACCCCCAAAAAGAAAAGCCATGTATTCAGTGAGGTTACTCGTTTTCGAAACCAACCGATTTAGGTTATTGACCCTTGCACTGAACAAATTTCCTTCTTGGTGTAAATCACTCAGTTGTCCTTATTTGTCCTTATGACCTCTCTTGGGCCTTGTGCACTAGTTGGGGTATTTTTTAGGTTGAGGATCCTCCCTTGGGTCCCCAAACTTCCCTAATACATTAGGGTGCACTCTTCAATGCATAAAATAAAACTAATTGTTGTGTAGTTGCATGTTGATTTATAAAGTTGGATAGTGATCTGGTGGTGTGTAGGAAGAGGCCTAGCACCTTCAAAATGATCATTCTCCTCCAACTATCCAATTTTAAAGTTGCACAAATTGCATAATGTTATGTAATTTGCAAGTTGAGAAATCAAGGGATTCCACCAACACTCATTTAAATTTATTTTTAATCGCTTGCCAATACTTATTTTAGTCTGTTGATATTGAGCTCACACAGGAGGTAGTTTATGTCTATGAGGATTTAGGATCATTTTTTAAAGCTTGAATTTGATGTGTAAATATTTATGAAGGTATTGGATCCCTTAATGACTCCTTAGTACTACTGATGAGTTGAAGAAGTTTTCAAATCACCAAGAAACCATGGAAGAAACTCAATGTTGCATAGAATAACAGTTTAATTTTTTTTATGAGTAATGGAGAATTCACATTGTAGAATCTCCTTCAATATTTTTGTTGTTATCTCTATGAACCATTTTGTCAAGAAAACATATAAGTCATTGACTTGAAGGACTTGTTGATTTCCCAATCCATCATTTTTCCTAATGATAGATAAATCACTAATTCAGGTGACCAAAATTCCTTTAAAAGTTAGTAACTGAACCTTCATCATTGAAGTAAGAAAAGAAAGGTGTCATTTTTTTTTGTATATTTGGATAATTTATCCAAGAAAATGAAACTTTCTAGGTTGGGAGGCTAGTGAGTCTCCAAATCTAGTGACTAAAGCTTATTGAGCCTTAAGGTATATGATTTACCCGCAAAACGAAAAATCACTTATTCAGTGAGGTTACTCGTTGTCCAAACCAACCGATTAAGGTTATTGACCCTTGCACTCAACAAATTTCCTCCTTGGGGTAAATCACTCAGTTGTCCTTATTTGTCCTTATCACCTCTCTTGGGCCTTGTGCACTAGTTGTGGTCTTTTCTAGGTTGAGGAGCCTCCCTTGGGTCTTTTCTTTACTCAATGTGTTTTGCTAGTCTAATCATATCCAAAGTGATACACACAAGTAGTTAAGCATTTTACCCATTTCCAAAGTGATGCACACTACCTAAAGACACAACTAGAGTATCACCACCTATATATAAAATCAATTTATATTCCATTGGGGTTTACAAGGTTGCATTTTCAAGTTTTAATGGTTTTCTTTAGTTGGTTGTTGAAAATGAGATTATGAAACCCTATGGAAATGTATTTTCATCTCTAGATTGAGGATGTCATTTTTCTTGGTTTTCAAAGCTATCCATCAACCAAAAAAATCAATTTCTCATGTCATGGATATTAGAGATATGAAAAGTAGAAAATAAATTGATCTGGTATAAAACGAAGAAGATATCTGGTATACCTTACAAAGTAGAAATCCAAGCCCATCTAATAAACTAATCCTAGAAGTTAAAAGATTGGTGAAATTAAAATGAATAGAGGTAATCACCATTCTTGTTGCCCTCGCAATCTATCTCTATGCCCTTGCACTCTATATTTGGTCCCTTACAATGTATCTCCCCTTCATTCCATCAACTCCTTGACTCAGTTCCCTCAACTCAATGCCCTCTATGTGCCTTCACAGTCACAGTCTTATATCTCCCCTCCATATGCCCTCCTAGACTATCTCCTCCCTGGCAGTGTATATCCTCCATGTGCCCTCGCAGAATATCTCCTCCTTGGTAGTGTATTTCCTCTGTGTTCCCTCGTAGACTATCTCCTCCCTTGCATACTATCTCCTCTATGTGCAGTCGTAGTTTATCTCCCCTCCTTGGCAGTGTATCTCCTCACCCTCACAGTCTTCTTTGTGCCCTCAGTTTTCTACATAGTGATCTCCTTTCCCCTTGGTCACGTGCACAGTGATATGATCAGTAATGTGTTTTGGTTGCGTGCGTAGAGGACTCTTTCTTCATGGCACAATAACCCTCCTTTGGTCGCGTGCTCCCTTACACTCTCAAATGTTGACACAAATATATGTCAATTTTATGCCCACTAATGATTGTCTAGATCTAATGCATGGCCACTAATTTAGTACTTATATTGGGTAGATCTAATGCATGAGAAAAATGATATACTTTTTGGTGATTAAATATAATGGAAGCATGCACCATGCTGTATTTGTGTTCCAACTTGTTGTTTATATGGATGATGTGAATTTCATGCTTATTCAATTGCATTTTGTGCTAAATGAACTCTCATTGTAATGATGAATGTTGCATATTCTAGTTATTATTAGTATGAATGCATAGAAGTAGATAATGGGAATGAATACTTAGTAATAATGTTCCTCATCTCGATGTTCACATTTCAAAAACAATAATTTAGGAAATGCAACTTGGATAATACCTTCCCTTAAACAGGGAAGGNATGTTCCTCATCTCGATGTTCGCATTTCAAAAAAAAAAAAAAAAGGAAATGCAACTTGGCTAAGACCTTCCGTGTTTAAGGAAATGATGTGATAGTATTAGAAAATGATACCCTTTGTTCGAAACCCCCATATACGTTGGTTTATAATACAATCCAACATGTTGGTGTAGAAAATGGGGTGAAAGACTCATAAAATTTCATAACCATATCCATTGGGATGCTTCCACAACGACACTAAAATACTAGTCACAAAACAAGGCAAGTTCAAATTTGGCATATCATCTCATTTCATTGATGAAGTAGAGTGTGATGTATTATTAGATGTTTGTGATATAATATTTAATGGTATCATCCACAAGAATCATTTTTAAGTTCTTTTAGTTTTCTCTTAATAGAGAGAAGACTTAATGCAATAGAACCTTTCAACTTTTGCTATAACTAGATACCTATGCAGCCTCGTCTTCTAAGAATTCTTTGCGAGTATAAAATCCTAATTAGCAGTAACTTGTAAATGGCTTGAAATTGTATTAAACTCTTACTACCACTTAATTAATGTAAGAAATTCTATTGGTGATCTAATCATTGTATTAGAGAAATTCATTACCTACTATATCTCAAACAATAAAAAATTATAGTGTATCTATGTTGAATCTGCTTCAAAGTTAGATGAGAAGAGGAGGAACCTTGATTGTGTAGTCTAGGGGCTCTAGTTTATGGTAGTACCAATGAAATTGGAGTTGTCTCAAGTAAAAGGATAGTTCCTTTCTCTTTTGATTGTTTCTTTAAAGAGGATGGAGGATGGAGGATTAAAAAAGGGCTCTAATGAATTGGGAATGCACTCAATGGAGAATTAATAGCATGGCATTATGGATAGAAAATGTAGATGAGAATACTTTATTTTTCCCATAATTATTCCAACATGAGGAAAAGCATGAATAGCATAGGGGGCATTCAAAATCCAGTAGGGGCTAGAGTGTAGAGCTTCCAAGAAATATCAGAGGTGGGGACAACCCATTTCCAATATGTATTTAAGGGTCTAGAATTAGCAACATTGCAAACATAGCAACAAATTGCTTGTTTTTTCCAAAGTTTATAGAAGGAATTCAAAATAAATAGTTAATGGACATTTGTGACAAAGGAGAATTTAAAGGACAATGTATACTCTTTTCAATGAGAGAAAATACCTAGTCCTAATCGTTGGACTATATAGTTTTATATTATATGGGGCTATATGAGCTCATTGAAGAGGATGTGCTAGCCATTCCAAATTAATCTAGGAGCTCTAGAAAAGTCTTAGGTGCATTTGAAATTCTACCTTTCTATGTTTTATCCCTAAAAAATATGATCCATACATTTTTTAATATTTCAAGACAATATCATTATGCAATTATATTTATAAAAACATATCAAAATTAACTCGAAGGAGAATAAATCATAATCTATCGAAATCCATTTCTTTTGAATAGTTTGGCTTCTTGAATGGGAGAGAAATTCCTTATATTGTGGGGGTTGGCATGAGAATCTTTCCATTCTACCAAGACAAAGAAAATGGCAGCCTTTGTTATAAAGTTAGATCTATCAAAGGAATATAGTAGGGTTTCATGGTTATATTTAATATTATTGCCCATACATGTTGGTTTCAATCTTCCAGTGGTTAGTTGGGTCAAAGGTTGTTTAAATTCAATATCATTCTCAATTCTAATTATGGGTCCACTGCTTCTTTCTTCAATCCATCCAGAATAAAAAGATTGAAAAATTCAATCCTTCTTTCTTCAATACCATCACCCACTTCTTAATTCATTATGTAGATTGAGAACTTGAAGGGCAAGATAAGATCCCAAGAATTGGTGAGAAGTGATTCATGCATATGGACCAAAATGGAATTTGGAGAATGATCCTTGTAAAATTTGAATAAAATATTTGGAGAATGATAATTTTGAAGGTATTAGGCCTCTTCCTACACACCACCAGATCACCTCTCATTGACAATCTATTTATTGATCCCTTTTAGTTTTGGGTTGTTATTATTTTCAATTGCATGCACCTTTCAATCTAGTCAAAGTTCAATTAATGTCTCTTGTTACTATAGGTTTAAAAAGCCTCATCTGAATGTCAATATGCCTCCAACCTTTTGATCTAATGATTGTTTGGTGATAAGTGTCATGAAGGGTGATGAATAAGACTAGGGGTAACCTTCAATTCAAGGCTATGTGTAACATCCCTCTCTTGTGCACTGACCGAACTTATTCTTTGAGGTCAATTGCTCGTAAGTGATCCAGATTTTATGTTATTAAAACATTGATTTTGATTATGAGGCATTATGGGTTGATGACTTGTTGTTTTACTGCATTAACATAGACAGGTGCTATTGACTCAGTTTTACTAAGTGTGCAGGATCTTGGACCTCGAGGATGTAGAGGCATCGATGGAACCCCTTGGACTCTGGATCGAGTCGGGGAGTGTACCATTGGGGCTTGATTGTTTTATAGGTGATATTAGTGCATCTAATTAGATGATATGATATGGATATATTCTGACATGATTCATTGATGATGCAAGATGATGATAGCTTTCCAACCTGACTCACATGTGGAGTAAAGGGGTCATTCATGAATACCAGAGAAGTTGAGGGAGAGGTGTGGAAAACAGCCCTACAATAGCCTACTAGCCCTCTTGTCATGGCTCAAACTGTAGGTCAACATTTACCTAGTTCGAGAGGACCCACTATGGCATGAGGGAAGACTGTGACAGTCACTCACGATGATTCTAAGGGGTGAGAAATAAGGTAGGGGACTTATTCCTTAGAGGCCCTTAGTCTCCCACAAGTTCACCTAGTGAAGTATTGAATCCAGGGGTTTTTGATGTCTACCAAGTCAGTCAAGAGGCGAGTGGCACCCTTGGAGAACATGGCGTGTCCTGAAGGGCACATTGCACAAGAAAAATGGAAAGAGGTGAGTGGCACACTTGGAGCACGTGGTGTGTCCTGAAGAGCACATCATTCAAGAAAAATGGAAAGAGGCAATTGTCACCCTTGGAGCACGTAGTGCGTCTTGAAGGGCACATCACGCCAGGGAACAAATGAGGCGAGTGGCACCCTTGTAGAACCTAGTGCGTCCTGAAGAGAACATCACGTTGTTAATGATAAATGAATGAACCTAGATGGCCTTAGGAGGAATAACATGATAAGAAATTTTTAAAACAATCTCCCTAATAAAATGTTGCCCAACACGAAAATTTATGGTCTAGGTCTAAATTATGCTAGTGGTAAAATTTTATCTCTTAATATGTA
>SNQJ01S0024550.1:107987-127340 GCA_010110895.2 Picea sitchensis | reverse complement strand
TGAGTTATAAATGAAAAGGGGAAAGAGGGAAATCTAAAATATTTAGGAAACTAGGAAAAGAGGGAAACATAAAAAGAAAAGGGAAACACAAGGGAAAAAGAAGAAATTCAAACTTAGTAAGGTATCTAACATTTAACAGCTTTCTAATTTAAATGGAACTAGAAAATTAATAACGGGGAAAGTCATTAAAACCTGAAGGAATTTTGGAGACACCTAGGAGCGATTCTAGGAGCGAATCTAGGTGGGTGAGGGAAATAGGGGTAATTAATTAATTAAAGAAATTAATTTATGGAGGAATGAAGGGGATGGACGACACTTGTACAGGGAGGATTTTTAGGATTTAATTTATTAAACTTTAAATTAAATGGGATTTTGGGAAGGTAAAGGACTTGGAAACTCTATATAATGGAGGGAGGAGAAGGATGAAGGATCTCTTCTGTTTTTGTAATGTTACACTGTAGAAATCTATACTTGATTGACTTAGCTTGTGGGAGTTGGGACACCCAACTCGGTGAGGAGTGGTAGCTCAGCCTTATGATTCAAGCTAGGAGCTAGATGAATCTATGGATAGTGTGTGTGGCCTCTTTGCGGCTCGAGGGGCTAAGGGAGAAGAAGATTACCCCTAGCATTGGCTGGGATGTACCGGTAAAGTCTCATCGGTCGACAAGAAGGAGTTTCATGGAGCGTGCGGGACATCAACTCAGAGCGGGCGATTGGGCAACGCTATGCATTCTTTATTTCTGCGTGGTAGAATGTTAGTATGAATTATGTTTTCAGTTCTGTATGCTTATATCAAGTAAATAATATGTTAGTCTTAGCGGTCTAGTTGATGACTGAATTTCCCATAGCCTCAGTTAGATGATTGATTGATTTCCCATGGCCTTTGATTCCCGGCATGTCTTGACCGTCCTGTGGTTTTTGATTGTGTTTGATTGCGGTCTACTTTACCTTTGTCCCTAGCTCATCAGTCCGCACTTGAGAAGTCGTCCAGGAGCCTAATCTACAGTCGTCGCTTTGGCATTAATAGACCTATGGATCTCAATGCCCTACTTTTCTTTGCGTGGATGATGGGCGAAGGACATTCCTGTCAGTTGTCCATCTCTTATGTTTGTCCTTGGCTGATGGTTCCCTTGTGCCCTGATGCATTTATTTAACCCTATAATGTGATTGTTGGTGAAGTTTTTCCTTAAACTTGTCATGCTTATATCTCGTCATTATCTCATTTTTTTTACCTCATTTTTATCTCTTGATGGATCCTTGACCCTGCGTTTTAATCTTGGACAATTGATAACTCTGCATTTTTTTTTGAAGGATAATTTAACCATGCGTTTATTTTTATTCTTGGTTAAGTTACAATCTACGTTGTATAATTGGTATCCCAGGTGAATGAAAATGTTTTTATCACTGTCTGCATTCCTTGCTATTACCACATTTTTATAACTCCGTGTTGTTACCACGATTTTATAACTCCTTGCTATTATCACAATTATAATTCCTTGTGTTCTGCATTTTTCTTTGAATTATAACTCTGCGTCCCTACTGTTGCCATGGTTCATCACCACGAATTTAATACTCAGAATTTTTATTCCCACTATTTGATTGTCACATATTTTTAATTACACGGGTTTTTACTAGACTTAACGCCCATGATTTGTTGCTCCCAACCATTTGTTGAGTGGTTTTTAATTCCCATGATTTTTTCTTGAAAACGTTGACCGCGTTGCTGTAGAAATCACCCACGAATTTAGCCTTTTGGATAAAAAATTCACTTGTTGGAATGACCCCGGTTTTGGTAAATGAAAATTGAGTGTGCATGTTGAATTCACCCACGAATTTAGCCTTTTAAATCATAAATTCACTTGCCGGAATGACCAGGGTTTTGGTAAATAAAAATTGACTATGTGCATGTTGAATTCACCCACCTTTTTTTGCTACTCAGTTCATAACTAACTTGCAGTAATGACCATGATTTTTCCTTCAAACTGTGACTGTGTTTGCCCTTGAGTGATGGACTGCGTTGATGTTGTTGGAATACATTTTCCTTTAATTGTTGAGTTGTTTTCGACTGGGAACGATTGGCCACCATTTGGTCACTGCGTTCTTGCTAATTTTTCCATGGTAAATTAAATGGATAACAGTTAGTTAAATGCCTTACTTTTCTAGATTCATTGTTATATAATGGTCACATTCATTGCCTTGATTTTTTCCAGCAAATAAAATGGATAACAGTTAGTTAAATGCCTTGTTATTGCTAGATTCATTGTTATGTAATGGTCATATTAATTGCCAAAACAATTGCTACAACAATGTAAATGGCCAACAGATTCATTCCTTGGATTAAATTCCACAGTGAGTTAAATGTTAACGAACACCTTAATTGCCTTGTTATTACTATATTACTTGTTATGACAACAATCATGTAAACTTTTGTGTTAATGCACTTTTAATTTTCATGTTAATGGTCATGTAATTGCCTTGTTATTTCTATATTAATTGTTAAGTAACCGTTATGTTAATTTCCTCACTAAATTGCTCTTGCCCTGCTAATAGTTAGTAGTTTCCTTCTAATATTATTAGACAACTAGTATTTTTAGTTCGATCAATATAACTAGACTACATGCTGAGATTTAATTTTCATAAGTGTTATAATGATAGATTTCTACCTTAATATTGTTAATGTTGTTATTTAAGTTAATGACTAGTTGTAACTTAGACGTATCCCATCTAGAATGGAAACTCATGTTAAAATCGATTGTAATCACTAACTAGATTAGAATGGTTGATTGGTTGGGTGAGGAAGATGTCGTGTATTGTCTTTTGACATCTCGTGTCTTCGTCCTATGATGTTTTGTCGACCAGTTGTTGGGGTATAGGTGTGGTTTTCCTCTTAGTATTTGGTTTCTAGCATGTCGGATTATCTATATTCCTTGGTCCAGAGAGGATGTGTTGCACCAAGGTTATTGATGCATATATCACCTAGGAACGCCATGATTCCTGATGAGGGGATCATGGCACACCCTAGGGGATAGCGGTGAACGAGATCTTGGTTGGAGTAGGTGCTTTTGTGTGAGTTTTGACGAGCGTGCAAGTTGCTTTTGGCGCGGGCCGAATGCCTTCAGGCGTTAGGTCCTTGCCCCTTGAGGTTCTAGCATTTGTTCATCTAGGCCTTGATGTCAGGTTGAGGATGTTTTCCCTTAACTTGTAGGCATGGTCATGTTTTCATCGGATGGGTTGTTGTCCTCCTTGTTATTTTGTGCATGTTTTGTCAGTTATCTTGAGCCTGTGTGTGGTGTCATAGTAACCTGTTTCCTGGGTTGTGTGCTAGCATTCATCGTTAGTGGTGTGATTAAACTATCGTCATTGTCGTCTTCTTGCCTCTTAAATCCTAAAAAAAAAAAAAAAACTTCTTCGCTTGTTGTCGTAACAATGGGGCCATTACATATGGTATCAGAGGCAGGTTCAACCCATGACTAGGGATCGCTACGACTTTCATTAATATGATTTGATTATAATGTTGCTAAATGAGTTGACTTGTATGCATGTAGGTAATCATGGTTAGAGGACGCTGCAGAGGCAGATGATAAGGCACTAGAGGAGGAGGTGTGACGCCTCCAGTAGCAGCCACACTTGAGGTGTATAAACCCCAGGGAGATGAACAGGTTGTCAGGTAGGAGAAAATAACAGTTGGTATTGTGGTCAAAATGATGAGATCTTTTCAGCGCATTTCTGAGGCATTGATCAGTAGTTTGGACAAATATGAGGCCAAAGCACCAGCACCCCTTGAGGATCCACTGTGTGCTCCAGTCGGTACTGGTAGCATTCACCATGAACTTGAGAAGGTCAAATTTCCTGATTTCTTCGGTGCCCCAGATGGCACATCTTTTGAGGCATGGTTGGAGAATATGGTGATGTGCTTTGCGCTTCATGACTATACCTCCAACATGAAGCTGTGCATGGTGATATTTCAACTGAAGGGGAGCGCTCTTCTATGGTGGAAGATGCTCCTACCATAGCTGAACATGGACATCGAAGATGTGTCATGGGAATGGTTCCAAGAGAGGTACCTATTAGAGGAAGTCATTGAGCGTCATCTCAATGAGTTCAACGCCTTATGATAGTGCAGTCGTACAGTGCCGGAGTACAAGGCCTATTTTATGGAGCTCCTCCAGTATGCTCTGCATATTAACACTGAGAAAATTAAGGTCAACAGGTTCGTGGTCAGCCTTAATGGAAACATACGTGAAAAGGTTAGGATTCTGATGCCTCAAGCCATGCATGATGTCGTTCAGAAGGCCCTCATAGCAAAGGAGGAGCTTATCAGCGGGGGTCAGACCAAGACTCCAGTGAGACCAGCACGGAAGGTGTCTCATGGCACACATTAGCATCAAACACCAACTAGATGTACACTAGGATATCATGGCTTCTAGAGGGGATCCACCTTCACTAAATCTCGATGACCGATGCCTCAACAACAAACATGTTATCGGGGACCACAGCATCAATAACAACGTCGACCACAACAGAAGTAGTTTAGGACTATTCAACAGAACAGACCAGGATTCTAGTCCAGTGGGCCATCATCTTCTACTTTGGGTACCAGGACTAGTGGTCGAAGAAGGGGTGTTGGACATGTGGGGAGCCACACTACTAGCGTGACTGCCCTATGGAGAGAACTAGAGCATCTGGATCATCCGGACCCACTACCGTGGGAGATTTGGGCAAGGCCCATTGGATTCATGCAGAAATGAATAACCGCCAGGAAAAGAATCAGTCAACTGTGCTCGAGATGACAGGTACCGTCGCTGACCATACGCTTAGTATTTTGACAGATCCCAGTGCTATCGAGAGTTTCATTTCTGGTGCAGTGCTAAAAAGGATTAAGGTAAAGGTAGTTGAACAGGATGAGTTTAGCTTCGTAGAGATGGCCTCGAGAGCCAAACAAAAGGTTGGAGGAAAGGTTACGGGATGTATCCTTAACCTGGGAGAGTTTGTCACCAGGGCCAACTTGTACGTCACAATGTTAGGATCTTATGACGTCGTGATCGGTATGGACTGGTTGGAATCGCATGAGGCGATACTCAAATGCAAGATGAAATGGCTGAGCTTGGTCGATGATGAGAGACAGAGACGTGTGATTTTAGGCCAGAAACAGGGATTTTCCCTGAGGTTCATATCTTCCTTGTAGCTTTGGAAGAGCATGCACAAGGGATGTAAGATTTACGTGATCCTTGCGTTAAATGAGAAGGGAGTAGAAGAAGGTATAGAACATCTTCCTGTGGTGAGAGAGTTTGCAGACGTCTTTCCAGAGGAATTACCTGGGATGCCTCCAGAGAGGGAATTGGAGTTTACCATAGACCTAAAACTGGGGACTAAACCAATAGCGAGAATGCCTTATCGTATGTCAACCCCGGAGGTACACGAGTTCAGAATGCAACTAAAGGAATTGTTGGACTTGGGAATGATATGTCCAAGTGTGTCACCGTGGGGTGCACCTATTATTTTCATACGAAAGAAGGATGGGTCGTGGAGGCTCTGCATTGACTACCATCAATTGAACAAGGCCAGGATCAAGAATCAATATCCGTTGCTGAGGATTGATGATTTGTTCGATCAGATGAAGGGTGCGATGATGTTCTCAAAGATCGATTTGCGATCAGGGTATCACCAGTTATGGATCAAGGAGGATGATGTCCCTAAGACTTCCTTTAAGAAGAGGTTTGGACATTACGAGTTTACTATTTTACCATTTGTACTGAAAAACATCCCAAGGGTATTTATGAGTTTGATGAACGGGGTGTTCCGCCAGTACTTGGACAAGTTCATCCAAGTATTCATTGACAATATTTTGATTTACTCTTGGATGAAAAAGGAGCATGGAGAGAACTTACACTTGGTACTACAGTGTTTGCGAGAGCACAAATTGTATGGGAAGTTGTCCAAATGCTCATTTTATCAATCAAAGATTCACTAATTAGGGCATGTCATCTCCAGCGAAGGTATCACCATGGATCTAGCCAAGGTCAAGGCTATTATGGAATGGCCTACACTGACGAATGTCCCGGAAGTGTGTAGCTTCATGGGTTTAGTAGGATACTATCGACAGTTCGTTGAGGGATTTGTGAAGATAGAAAATCTGATCATGGAATTGCAGAAGAAAAACAAGAAGTTTGCTTGGACCAAGAAATGTGTGGAATACTTTTGGAGGCTCAAGGAGAAGTTGATAACAACACCGATACTAAAGGTCCCTAACATGGACGCATACTTCTTGGTATGCACTGACACATACAAGGAAGTCTTAGGCAGAGTCTTCATGCAAGATGGTCGAGTGATCACTTACATATCGAGGAAACTAAGAAGGCATGAGGAGAACTACACGATGGATGATTTGGATTTGTTAGCCATTGTATATGCCTTGAAGGTTTGGAGACACTACCTTGTTGGATGAAAGTTTGAACTAAAGATGGACCACTGTGGACTGCAACACATCTTTACGCAAAGCGACCTGAATGCGCGACAACGACGTTGGTCGAAATTGCTTAGCGAGTACAACTTCGATATTACTTACATAAAAGGAACAGTGAACCGAGTGGCAGATGCATTGAGTCGGAGACCGTGTATCTTTTCGGTGTTGCCTCTTCAGATGAATCTACATGAAAATATTCTAACTTTACAGCATGACGATGATTGGTACAAGGAGGTCGATGGTTTTATCGGACAAAACACAATGATGGTACCAAAATTTGAAGGATTTACGTTTGACGACGATGGATTATTGAGGTTTAAAAATCAGATTTATGTACTTCCGAACGACTAGTTGAGGATGTTGATCCTAAGAGAGGCTCATAGAGCCGTCTACATGGCTCACACAGGAGTCACGAATATTAGGGCAGACCTTAAGCCCTTATTCTTCTGGAAGAAAATGAAGGCAGACATGGTCAACTATGTGGTTGGACGTGTATAATGTCAGTAGGTAAAGGCTAAACATAGACACCCAACATGATTACTACATCCACATGCTATTCCAGAATCGAAATGGGAGGTTATTTCGATGGATTTTATTGTGGGATTGCCATTGATGGCAAGGAGACATGAATCGATTTTCATAGTAGTCTAAACTCTAAAAAAGAGTTCTCACTTTATTCCTGTGTGTACGACTTATCATGCACCCGACATAGCTAGAGTTTTTATCAGTGATATTGTGAGGTTGCATGGAATGCATAAGAGGATTATATCTGATAGTGGATCGATGTTTATTGGATGAGTTTCCAAGAGGCCTTGGGAACCCAACTTAACTTCAATACGGGGTATCACCCGAAGACGGATGGGCAGACTGAACAAATGAACCAGACCTTGGAGGACATGTTTTGCATGTACATGATGGCCCAACAAATGCGTTGGGAAGAATTCTTTCCACTGGTGGAATTCGCTTATAACAACAGTTACCAAAGCACCATTAATATGGTGCCTTTCGAGTTTCTTTATGGGAAAACATGTCAGACGACTTTGAGTTGGGATCGAATTGAGGATAGGGTCCTGGTGGGACCAAAAGAGATCCAAGAAATGGAAGAGAAAATTCAAACAATAAGAAAAAGGACTAAAGAAGCGCAGGATTGGCAAAAGAGTTATGTTGATGTGTACCGTGTCAACTGTAGTTACGAGGTTGGTGATCGAGTCTTCTTGTGGATTAAACTGCATAAGAGTTCGATCAAGTTTGGAAAGGGGGCTAAACTCTTTCCTAGGTTTGTGGAACCCTTCTAGATCATGGAAAGAAAGGGGCTCATGGCCTATCAACTAGCATTGCCTGATTCCTTGAAGCGTATGAATGATGTTTTTCATGTATCTGTTTTGAGACATTATATTAGTAATCCTACACATGTTATTGACATGATTTCCTTGCAGATATCGGATGAGGGGGTGCTCATGGGTAATCTGATATCCATCTTGGATCATCGCATTCGACAACTACGACATCGAACAATAGAGCAGGTCAAGGTCCATTGGGACAACTATAGTCTGCACTCGATGACCTGGGAGGACGCATATGATATGCACCAACAATTTCCATTTTTGTTTGATAGATAGACTTATGATACTGTCATACACTTTATTTCGTAAATTTTTACTGTAAAACTTTGGGACGAAGTTTACACCAAGAGGGGGTGTATGTAACATCCCGCCCTTACACACTGAGCGAACTTATTCTTTGAGGACACTTTCTCGCAAGTGATCCAGATTTTATGTTATTAAAAAATTGATTTTGATTGTGAGGCATTATGGGTTGATGACTTGTTGTTTTACTGCATTGACATAAATAGGTGCTATTGAATCGGTTTTACCGAGTGTGCAAGATCTTGGACCTCGAGGATGCAGAGGCATCGATGGAACCCCTTGGAATTCGGATCGAGTCGGGGAGTGTACCATTGGGGTTTGATTGTTTTATAGGTGATATTAGTGCATCTGATTAGATGATATGATATAGATATATTCTGACATGATTCATTGATGATGCAGGATGATGATAAATTGTCGACCAGACTCACATGTGGAGTAAAGGGGTCATGCACGACTACTAGAGAAGTTGAGGGAGAGGTGTGGAAAGCAGCCCTGCCATAACCTACTAGCACTCCCGTCGTGGCTTGAACTGTAGGTTAACGTTTACCTAGTTCGAGAGGACCCACGATGTTGTGAGGGAAGATTGCGACAGTCACTCATGATGATTCTAAGGGGCGCACAATAAGGTGGGGGCCTTATTCCTTAGAGGCCCTTAGTCTCCCACAATTTCACTTGGTGAAGTATTGACTCTAGGGATTTTTTATGTCTACCAAGTTAGTCAAGAGGTGAGTGGCACCCTTGGAGCATGTGGTATGTCCTAAAGGGCATGTCATGCAAGAAAAATGGAAATATGCAAGTGGAACCCTTGGAGCACGTGGTGCGTCCTGAAGGAAACGTTGCGCAAGAAAAATGGAAAGAGATGAGTGGCACCCTTGAAGCATGTAGTGCGTCCCGAAGGGCACATCGCGCAAGGGAACAGATGAGGCGAGTGGCACCCTTGGAGCACCTAGTGCGTCCTAAAGGGCACGTCGCATTGTTAATGATAAATGAATGAACCTGGATGGCCTTAGGACGAATAATATGATAATAAATTTTTAAAACAATCTCCCTAATAAAATGTCGCCCAACACGAAAATTTAAGGTCTAGGTCTAAATTATGCTAATGGTAACATTTTATCTTTAATATATATATATATATATATATATATACAAAATAAAAACAAAAACAAAATAAATAATAAGTATAATCTTCGCTAAATCTTGTAACAAGAAGGGGGTAAGCAATTTAAATGATTCATAAAAATCTGTTAGGATAAAATTTAAAAAGGGAAATAATTGTTTTATTATTTTATGATAATTTAAAATTTATTAATTAAAAAGGGAAAAGGGAAAAAGTTAATTTATACACCTGCCAATTTGAGTTCCAAATGAAAAGGGGAAAGAGGGAAATCTAAAATATTTAGGAAACTAGGAAAAGAGGGAAACATAAAAAGAAAAGGGAAACACAAGGGAAAAAGAAGAAAGTCAAACTTAGTAAGGTATTTAGCATTTAAGATCTTTCTAATTTAAATGGAACTACCAAATTAATAATGGGGAAAGTCATTAAAACCTGAAGGGATTTTGGAGACACCTAGGAGCGATTATAGGAGTGACTCTAGGTGGGTGAGGGAAATAGGGGTAATTAATTAATTAAGGAAATTAATTTATGGAGGAATAAAGGGGATGGGTGACACTTGTACGGGGAGGATTTTTAGGATTTAATTTATTAAACATTAAATTAAATGGGATTTTGGGAAGGTAAAGGACATGGAAACTCTATATAATGGAGGGAGTAGAAGGATGAAGGATCTATTCTGTTTTTGTAACATTACACTGCAGAAATCTATACTTGACTAACTTAGCTTGTGGGAGTTGGGACACCCAACTCAGTGAGGAGTGGTAGCTTGGCCTTGTGAGGCGAGCTAGGAGCTAGCTAAATCTCTGGACAGTGTGCATGGCCCCTTTACGGCTCGGGGGGATAAGGGGGAAGAAGAGTACCCCTAGCATTGGTTGGGAGGTATCAGTGAAGTCTCATGGGTTGGCAAGCGGGAGTTGCACGGAGAGCACGAGACATCAACTCAGAGAGGGTGATTGGGCAATGGTACGCCTTCTTTATTTATGTGTGGTAGAATGTTAGTATGAATTATGTTTTCAGTTCTATATGCTTATATCAATTAAAGAATATGTCAGTCTTAGCATTCTAGTTGATGATTGAATTTCCCATAGCCTTAGTTGGATGATTGATTGATTTCCCATGGCCTTTGATTCCCAGCATGTCTTGATTGTCCTGTGGTTTTTTATTGTGTTTGATTGCGGTCTACTTTGCCTTCGTCCCTAGCTCATGATTTCGTGCCTGAGCAGTTGGCCAGGAGCCTAATCTATGGTCGTCAGTTCGACGTTAAAAGACCTATGGATCTCAATGCCTTGATTTTTTGTGCGTGGATGATGGGCGAAGGATGTTCCGGTCAGCCGTCCACCTCTGATTTTTGTCCTTGGATGATGGTTCCCTTGTGCCCAAATGCGTTTATTTAACCCTGCAATGTGATTGTTGGTGAAGTTTTTCCTTAAACTCTGCATGCTTATATCTCGTCATTATCTTCTTTTTTTAACCCCGTTTTATATCTTGATGGATCCTTGACCCTACGTTTTAATCTTGGACAATTGATAACGTTGCATTTTGTTTTGAAGGATAATTTAACCCTGTGTTTATTTTTATTCTTGGTTAAGTTACAATCTGCATTGTATAATTGGTATCCCAGGTGAATGAAAATGTTTTTATCACTGTCTGCATTCCTTGTTGTTACCATGTTTTTATAACTCCTTGGTGTTACCATGATTTTATAACTCCTTGTTGTTACCATGATTATAATTCCTCGTGTTATGTGTTTTTCTTTTAATTATCACTCTGCATCCCTACTGTTTCCACGGTTCATCACCACGAATTTAATACTCTGACTTTTTATTCCCACTATTTGGCTGTCACGGATTTTTAATTACACAGGTTTTTACCAGACATAACGCCCACGATTTGTTGCTCCCAACCGTTTGTTGAGTGGCTGCTAATGCCCATGATTTTTTCTTGAAAACATTGACTGCGTTGCTGTAGAAATCACCCAAAAATTTAGCCTTTTAAATCATAAATTCACTTGTTGGAATGACCCTAGTTTTGGTAAATAAAAATTGACTATGTGCATGTTGAATTTGCCCACGAATTTAGCCTTTTAAATCATAAATTCACTTGCCGGAATGACCACGGTTTTGGTAAACAAAAATTGACTATGTGCATGTTGAATTCGTCCACCTTTTTTTTCTACTCAATTCATAACTGACTTGCAGTAATGACCATGATTTTTCCTTCAAACTGTGACTGCATTTTCTCTTGAGTGATGGACTACGTTGATGTTCTTGGGATGCGTTTTCCTTTAATTGTTGATTTGTTGTCGATTGGGCATGATTGGCCACCATTCGGGCACTACGTTCTTGCTAATTTTTCCACAGTGAATTAAATGGATAATAGTTAGTTAAATGCCTTACTATTGCTAGATTCATTGTTATGTAATGGTCACATTAATTGCATTGATTTTTGCCAACAAATAAAATGGATAACAACTAGTTAAATGCCTTGTTATTTCTAGATTCATTGTTATTTAATGGTCATATTAACTGCCATAACAATTGCTACATCAATGTAAATGGCCAACAGATTCATTCCTTGGATTAAATGCCACAACGAGTTAAATGTTAACTAACACCTTATATGCCTTGTTATTGCTATATTACTTGTTATGAAAACAGTCATGTAAACTACCGTGTTAATGAACTCTTAATTGTCATGTTAATGGTCATGTAATTGCCTTGTTATTTCTATATTAATTGTTAAGTATCCGCTATCTTAATTTCCTCGCTAAATTTCTCCAGCTTTGCTAATAGTTAGTAGTTTCCTTCTAATATTATTAAACAACTAGTATTGTTAGTTCAGTCAATATAGCTAGACTACATGCTGAGATTTAATTGTTCATAAGTGTTATAATGATAGCTTTCTACCTTAAGATTGTTAATGTTGTTATTTAAGTTAATGACTAGTTGTAACTTAGACGTGTCCTGTCTAGAATGGCAACTCATGTTAAAAGCGATTGTAATCATTGACTAGATTATACTGGGTGATTGTTTGGGTGAGGACGATGTCGTGTATTTTCTTGTGACATCCCGTGTCTTCATCCTCTAGCGTTTCGTCGACTAGTTGTTGGGGTATGGGTGTGTTTTTCCTCTCAATATTTGGTTTCTATCACGTCGGATTATCTAGATTCCTTGGTCTAGATAGGATGTGTTGTGCCAAGGTTATTGACTCATATATCACCTGGGAACGACATTATTCCTGATGAGGGGATCATGGAGCACCCTGGGTATAGCGGTGAATGAGATCTTGGCCAGAGTAGGCGCTTTTCTGTGAGTGTTGACGAGCATGCAAGTTTCTCTTAGCGCGGGACGAACGCCTTCAGGCATTAGGTGCCTTGAGGTTCTAGTCTTTGTTCATCTAGGTCGTGATGTTGAGATGGGGATGTTGTCCCTTATCTTGTAGGCATGGTCGTGTTTGCGTTGGACAGGTAATCGTCCTCCTTGTTATTTTGTGCATGTTTTGCCAGTTGTATTGAGCCTGTGTGCAGTGTCATAGTAACCTATTGTCTGGACTGTGTGCTAGAGTTCGTTGTCAATGGTGTGATTAAACTGTTTTCGTCGTCGCCTTCTTGCCTCTTAACTCCTAAAAAAAAAAAACGTGATTCGGTTGTTGTCATAACGATGGGTTTGTTACACTAGGAATGACTAGGCCCACATCAAGTGAAGGAAGAAAATTAAGAAGGTACATGTGTTGTCCCATTCCATGTCAAAAACAACGCATCCATTCATTAGGAACACTAAAACCTGACAAATTGATGATTTCCCTAAATTAGGGTTTATGGTTTACATGATGAATTGATGATGGAAGAAAGTGGGTGTGTGAGTCAAATTTGTGTCCAGAAACCCTCCCATATCATTAAGGCATGCAAATAGTCTATCTGTGTCAAATTTCAATGCATACAGAAACAGTTTTAAAAAAATTCAACGTTGGCCCCATTCACAGGTCATTGTTGCCCGTGTCTAGTCCAAGTACAATTTCCTTGTAAAATTTGAATAAAATATTTGGAGAATGATAATTTTGAAGGTGTTAGGCCTGTTTCTACACACCACTAGATCACCTCTCATTGATAGTCTGTGTATTGATCCCTTTTAGTTTTGGGTTGTTAGTATTTTCAATTGCACTTAGCTTTCAATCTAGTCAAAGTTCAGTTAATGTCTCTTGCTACTGTAGGGTTATAAAGCCTCATTCCAATGCCCATATGCCTCCAACCTTGTGATATAATGATAGTTTGTTGACAAGTGTCATGAAGGGTGATGACTAAGACTAGGGGTAACTTTCAATTCAAGGCTAGGAATGACTAGACCCACATCAAGTGAAGGAAGAAAATTAAGAAGGTACATGTGTTGTCCCATTCCATGTCAATAACAATGCATCAATTCACCGGGAACACTAAAACCTCACAAATCGATGACTCCACTAAATTAGGGTTTATGGTTTACATAATGAATTGATGATGGAAGAAAGTGGGTCTGTGAGTCAAATTTGAGTCCAGAAACCCTCCCATATCGTTAAGACATGTGAATAGTCTATCCATGTGAAATTTCAATGCATACAGAAACAATTTGAAAAAATTTCAATGTTGGCCCCATTGACATGTCACTGTTGCCTTTGTCTAGTCATAGGATAATTTCCTTGTAAAATTTGAATAAAATATTTGGAGAATATTGATAATTTTGAAGGTGCTAGATCCCTTCCTACACACCACCAGATTACCTCTCATTGACAGTCAATGTATTGATCCCTTTTAGTTTTGGGTTATTAGTATTTTCAATTGCACACACCTCTCAATCTAGTCAAAGTTAAATTAATATATCTTGTTACTGTAGGGTTATAAATCCTCAGCCCAATGCCCATATGCCTCCAACCTTGTGATATAATGATCATTTGGTGACAAGTGTCATGAAGGGTGATGACTAAGACTAGGGGTAACTTTCAATTCAAGGCTAGGAATGATCAGGCCCACATCAAGTGAAGGAAGAAAATTAAGAAGGTACATGTGTTGTCCCATTCCATGTCAACAACAACAACGCATCCATTCACTGGGAACACTAAAACTCGACAAATCAATGACTCCACTAAATTAGGGTTTATGGTTTACATGATGAATTTATGATGGAATAAAGTGGGTGTGTGAGTCAAATTTGAGTCCAGAAACCATCCCATATGGTTAAGGCATGTGAATAGTTTATCCATGTCAAATTTCAATGCATACAGAAAAAGTTTGAAAAAAATACAACGTTAGCCCCATTCATAGGTCATTGTTGCATGTGTCTAGTCCTAGTACAATTTCCTTGTAAAATTTGAATAAAATATTTGGAGAATGATAATTTTGAAGGTACTAGGTCTCTTCTTACACACAACGAGATCACCTCTCATTGACAATCTGTGTATTAATCACTTTTAGTTTTGGGTTGTTAGTATTTTCAATTGCACGCACCTTTCAATATAGTCAAATTTCAATTAATGTCTCTTGTTGTTGTAGGGTTATAAAGCCTCATCCCAATGCCCATATGCCTCCAACCTTGTGATCTAATGATCGTTTGTTGACAAGTGTCATGAAGGGTGATGACTAAGACTAGGGGTAGCTTTCAATTCAAGGCTAGGAATGAGCAGGCCCACATCAAGTGAAGGAAGAAAATTAAGAAGTACATGTGTTGTCCCATTCCATGTCAACAACAACACATCCATTCACTAGGAACACTAAAACCCGACAAATCGATGACTCCACTAAATTGAGGTTTATGTTTTACATGATGAATTGATGATGGAAGAAAGTGGGTGTGTGAGTCAACTTTGAGTCCAGAAACCCTCCCATATTGTTAAGGCATGTGAATAGTCTTTCCATGTCAAATTTCAATGTATACAAAAACAATTTGAAAAATTTCAACGTTGGCCCCATTCACATGTCATTGTTGCCCATGTCTAGTCCTAGTACAATTTCCTTGTAAAATTTGAATAAAATATTTGGAGAATGATAATTTTGAAGGTGTTAGGCCTCTTCCTACACACCACCAGATCACCTCTCATTGAAAGTCTTTGTATTGATCCCTTTTAGTTTTAGGTTTTTAGTATTTTCAATTGCACGCACATTTCAATATAGTCAAAGTTAAATTAATTTCTCTTGTTATTGTAGGGTTATAAAGCCTCATCCCAATTCCCATATGCCTCCAACCTTGTGATCTAACGATCATTTGGTGACAAGTGTCATGAAGGGTGATGACTAAGACTAGGGGTAACTTTAAATTCAACGCTAGGAATGACCAGGCCCACATCAAGTGAAGGAAGAAAATTAAGAAGGTACATGTGTTGTCCCATTTCATCTCAACAACAACACATCCATTCATTGGGAACACTAAATCCCGACAAATCGATGACTCCACTAAATTAGGATTTATGGTTTACATGATGAATTGGTGATGGAAAAAATTGGGTGTGTGAGTCAAATTTGAGTCCAGAAACCCTCCCATATTTTTAAGGCATGCAAATAGTCTATCCATGTAAAATTTCAATGCATACAGAAACAGTTTAAAAAAAAATCAACGTTGGCCCCATAAACAGGTCATTGTTGCCCGTGTCTAGTCCTAGTACAATTTCCTTGTAAAATTTGAATAAAATATTTGGAGAATGATAATTTTGAAGGTGTTAGGCATCTCCCTACACACCACTAGATCACCTTTCATTGACAATCTGTGTATTGATCCCTTTTAGTTTTGGGTTGTTAGTATTTTCAATTGAATGCACCTTTCAATCTAGTAAAAGTTCCATTAATGTCTCTTGTTATTGTAGGGTTATAAAGCCTCAGCCCAATGCCCATATGCCTCCAATCTTATGATCTAATGATAGTTTGGTGACAAGTGTCATGAAGGGTGATGACTAAGACTAGGGGTAACTTTCAATTCAAGGCTAGGAATGACCATGCCCACATCAAGTGAAGGAAAAAAATTAAGAAGGTACATGTGTTGTCCCATTCCATGCCAAAAACAATGCATCCATTTATTGGGATGACATACCTACATCATTGGTATGATTAGGTGCAATCGTGTAGAGCTCCTCTTGGTTTCGATAATAGTTCATTATGTACTAAACATGGGCAACCAAGTGAAGGTGGAAGCTCTAATTATGCCGCCCCCCCCTCACATCACTCTCAATTTCCCCATAGTACCTAATTTTAAATTATAAATAACATGTATCATATACTATATTATACAAAATAAAAACATATAAAGATCATATAAAAGATATAAAGACATACCTCTTCTTTTCAACAATTAAATATTAGCCATCTTCTTCTTCATCCAGTTCAACATCTGTATCAGGATCTGGTTCATAATTGATATTGGTGAAATGATCATTCATATCAACATCATCATCAACGTCATTTTCGCTAATATAGTTATTGATATTGTCAATGAGATTGACATCTCCTATATTTGGATGATCAACTTCTTCGTCTGACACATCGACTACATGAGCCACCTTCTCCTGATCTACATAATCATGATCTTCTTCCTCATTATTATCGTCATCCTTGGCTACATGATTATACTTTACTGGTCTTTCTCTTGGATCATATCTAAAAATGTATGACCAACCTGCTTTACCAGGTACCTCTCAGTAAAATACTTGCTCACATTGACTTGGAGGAACATAAGGCTTTGTACTCGGTTCAAATGCCCTTTTATTAACCATGGTAAATCCATTATCATGCTCAATAAAAGTTATTTCAGGATCACGTTCATGCATCTGTAGGTTGTACCATTTAACCTAAAAAAAAACTATTTTAAAGGAATTAAAATCACACTCAATTATATCCTCCAAATGCCCATAGTACCTATTCTCAGTTTCCTCTGGATTTTTGTCACCTATAGAGGAAATGTTGGTGACCTTAAAAACTAGAGTTATCCCACAATCCAAGGTTTTCATCTTATCATCCAACATTTTGATACGAAATTTATGACCTTTACACCACATAGCCTTGTGATGTTTCAACTGCAACATGGACAACAAGTAAAATTACATTTCCAATTAATAAACCTCATATAGGACTTAGTAAATATATATTTCAAAAATTAAACAAACCAAATACATTGAAAAATTGGGAAATAACTAGGAAAATGTGGGTAAAAAATTACTTGCATGTTTATCTTTTAAACCAAAGGCTAAATCAACTTCCCTTGATGTAAGATCAGGAAATTGATATCGATGATGATGCGCTATTTTAATCATCTTACTCACCCCTTCCCATGATAACCTACCGAAGTATTCTTCAATATATTCTATCCAATTCTCCATCCAATCAAGGTTGTTTGCAATGTATAAATGTAAATCATCCCACTCTCGAGTAACTATATGATAAAATAACAATTCAATATCATTAATTAGTTATTGTTAATAAAGGAATAATTTAATATAGTTCAATACGGAGGAACAAAAAATGTAAAAAATCAGTATGATAAAATAAAATTGGAAAAATAAATGTGTAATATATTAAATCTATGTCAACATCTAATAATTACCTTTCACAATCCATATTTTACCTTTCCCCAATAGGACCTCCCCTTCAAATATGTTGATGGAGTCGAGATGCCAAATGCGAGGCACATTCATATTTTATGTTAATTTAGGTAGATATTGACTAATATACACCATGCATTGATATACCATATATCCCTCAACCAGAGAATGCTCTAGACGTTCTCTTTGTCTAACAAAATCCTTCAGTGACTTCAACTGCCTCTCCACAATCCACATCGACCTTGTGTGTGCCAGTCCACATAATTGAATCTCCTCAACTTGGTGTATGAGATAGTGTTCTTCTGCATTGAAAAATTATGGAGGTAGATGTTGTTGCATTTGACACATTAGTCGGGGAATTTCTCTCTTCCAATACCTTATATATTTTTTATGGATTTATTTTGATGATAGCCACCTACAAATGTCAATGCAATAAAATAATATCAAGGCATACATAAATTTGCAAATAAAACATAATATGTCAATAAGTTCCTCCACAAATCACATAAGAAGTACATTTTCCTTATAAAACAATACTTACCTCATGTATTTGCCAAGTACATAAATAATTTGTTTTATGTTGTTGCCAAAGTCATCTAGGAGAGATACAGGTAGAACATAGTATAACAAAAAACAAATAATTATTATTTGTTTCCAAACAATGCGTATCAATAAGGAAACATATTATAACCTACTAATTACCTTAATGAATGTATGCAAGTCATGTGTTTTAACCCCACCAAAATCACCTTTTTTTATTAATGTATTTTTTATGTTCGACGAAAACCCCGTCGGAAACCTAATTTTTCGAATGACCTCTTTTACAATATTTCTCTGTTGATCCGTCAATAACCAAGGAAGACTAGTATTTTTTTCATGAACACCGCCATTAGAATCAATAATAACACTTTTCAATGTGTGATTAGCTTCCTAGATGTCACAACAAATATTTCCAATTCTCTCTTTGTCGGTCCTTCCATCTAATATTCGCCATAACAATTTTGTTATGTTCTTTCTGATATGCATTGTATCAAACAGATGAACTATTTGTAGGTGTTTGTAGTATGGCAATCTACTGAATTGCATCAGGTAACTTTTCATTCCTCGTGGAAGCCCATTCATTCCTTAACGACATTCATGAAACATCAACAAATTGAAATTAACACTAATTAATCAAACAAAATGAAATTAACCAAAGATTTTTATAATATGTCATACATAAATAATTTGCATACCTTGACGATTTCTAATATATTCCAACTTCCATAGGCGAGGTGTCATTCTTCGTGGTTTTTTTCCATTCTCTTCTTTACCATTGAATTTTTCTCTGTCTGCAGTTCGATAACTATGGTTCTTAGGCAGAAAGTGCCTATACTCATCAAACACTTCCTTTCCTAAACTCCTTGAACGAAGAGATTTTATCCTGGGACCACAAACTGGGCATGTAAATTTACCCTTTGTTTGAAGACCTACAAGATATATGAATTAATGTAGCGTCAAATTAGAGTTACAATTTAAAATAATGCATGATATTTTCAATAAATATATATAATATTAAATCACAAAATAAA
>SNQJ01S0024550.1:97949-107977 GCA_010110895.2 Picea sitchensis | reverse complement strand
TATTTTTATTGACATTTCACATGAATTTCCATAGAATATACTAACTAGATCCAAAAACAAATGACAAGAAATATGGTACTACACATATAATATATTATCAAAGAAAAAACAAGCTACATGAAATTTCATTTGAACAAACATTTACAAGTTAAATGAGTACATCAATAAAAAAACATACTAACCTTGCAAGTTCAAAATTCGAGCTATGTAGATCGAGGATTGGATTTGTTCAACCGGTGGGTGACAGAAAAAATAAACAGCTCAAACAAAATCCACGAACAGTGTTGCAACTATAGCGACGAGCTTTCATGGAAATAGTGACGAAAATCCCGCCCAATTTAAAAAACTTATTTGTGGCAATAGCGATGAACTTTCGTGGCAATAGCGACGAAAATCCTGCCCTGTTTAAAAAAACATGAAAATAATGGAAACGTGGAAAAATTCCATGGAATAATCTGCCCATATGTAGTAGTGTGAGCACATACTAGAGGGCACATCTAGGATTACCATCTCAATAGCATAAATGACTTGAGGGTGTCCAACGAGGTGAGGAAAGCATCTCAAAAGACAACCACCCAAACCCAAAATGGACCCCTTAATCCCACCTCTGCCTAGGATCATAATAAATCTAGATGGAAAGAGGTACTCATCCATAACAGTGGAAGTGTGTGATGGTATAGGGGATGAAATACCCATCAAAACAAAGAAAAGTATGAGTTTGATGATTATTGTTGAATCTCCAACAACAATTAACTTTATTTTTTAACTTGAATTGATAATATTTGGCCCTTGTGATTGTGCTTTTAATGATATTAATATTTTTTAATGTTATCTTCATCCATATTCTCTATTAATGTACTAAAAAACAAAAAAAATCAAAATATTATATAGATTTTATAATATTAAATTTTCAATTAACCGTAACTCCAATGATTGTGAGAAAATTTGTTACTCTCATCACCTTGGTTAAATCCCACTTTCGATCATATTTAGTCTTAATGAGTTTATTAATTATTGACGAACTCTTTATAATATAGAATTATTAAAAAATGTAAAATAAACTTAATAATATAACGTTGTTTACAATTCCTCTTTATATATATATATATATACCACCACTCATAATAAGCATTTTCATCTATATTTAATTTTTAAATCATTAAAAAAAACTATTTATATGATATTTTATATTATCATGTAAATTTACTTATTAATTTCAAACTATTAATATATGAAATGTGAATACATTTTATTGTGATATCTAATATATGATGAAGATATACAAAAGGTTATAAGCGATCCATTGAAGATTATATGTGATGAGTAGAAAATTATAAACCCAACAACAACGTCAATATTCTCTATTTTCAATGGGTGTATTTTTTTTTCTTAAAATATTTACATTTCTTGAAAAGTGAATTAGATTTTTTTTTTAATCTTCAATGATGTTAAGATATTAATAATAATCTTTTTTTAAGGTAAAGTTTACGAAGGTTACATACCCTACCCCCTCTGGATTTGAACCTGTAACCTTTTAAGAGGAAACACATGTTCTTAACCATCAAGCCCACTCAAGCTATATAAATTAAATATTTTAAGACTTGTTATATTATGAAATCATATTTGTTTTTAAAACAAACAAAATAATTTAGTTATTATTTGTATTTTATAGACTCATTTTCCACGAACATATTTGTAATTTGTTAACAATTTATCAAATTATAGTTATAAATAAATCATCAAATTTGAGTTTATAATCAATTTAAAGTTAAATATTATGACATATTAACATTTTAAAGTTGAATTGAATGTTATTAGTGATATAATTCATCAACATTGAAAAAATGGTATGTTTCACTATTTGATTTGATTAAAAAAAATTAGAAAAAAGAGTTAAAAAAAAAAAGTGTGACAATACAAAATTTGTAAAAATATGATCATAGCCATTATTTCTAAGATATCTATTGAATTCATAATAGAAAATTAATAATATGAAAATTAGAAAAAACCCTAAAAGCATATGAGAAAATGATAAATAAGATATATATTGAACTCATAGTAAACAAGGTTGTAATAAAATAATAGTTGTAGTAGTTTTTGACACGGTTTTGCGGTGAATACGACTCTACCAACTTTGGCTAAATATAGAGAATTATGTAACATGTAAAATCGTATTCTGAAATTTTGTGGACATGACATTTTGGCGGGATATGCATCCAAAGTATCAGTAATGGTAAAACTGTGTTGTAGTTTGGAACAAAGTTATTGAATTGACTATGAAATATTGATTTGCTTCTTTGTTGTTGGGCCCTGGTTTATGTTCCTGCAAATTCTAATTATACTGATACTTTCTTACTATTGTGAGAGAGGAATTATTATGATGAAGATCGGGAAAAAGACAGAAAAGGTGTGCCATGTCAAAACTTTAGTATAATCTTTAGTATAAAGGACACGATGTTAGAACTTAGAAGAGGGTTTGTGTATTTGTGATCGACATGATTTTGGCGAGCTTTACAGTGCTTAGTGTAATTGTGAAAATCAACTAAGTCTAATTATAATGATGAGTGTATTATTAATGCAATTTAAAACATAAACTTCTTAGAGATATGCCATAAGGAAACTTCTTAGGGCTATGCCATGAGCCTGAATAGGATTCGGTGTTAATCCACAAGTTATAAAAATATAATACAATATGTGCACCATATACAAGTAATTGGTGCACTAATCCGTTCACTACTCACTAGTGAGTCAGTTCTTTACCTATGCACTACTTTCAAGTGAATTGATGCATAGTATTGTGGAATAGAGAAGTTCTAGTTTATAGATTTGTTGCCAAATCATTGGATATTTAAATAGATGTCTACCATAAGTGTCATCATAAGCTTCGAGCATTGGCCTAAAGATAGATGACAAATTCAATGGAAAGGAGGACCCAAAAAATCAGAGTACATTGAAGATCTCAATTAGAGAAAATAGACATAAAAGCATTAATTATTTCTATTCTATAACCCTATATCTGCAAGCGTTTTGAATCCATATCATTTCGACCGCCACGAGAACACACCTGAACTGAACTGACTTATATTAAAAGTTCTTTATTACTGATATATCCAAGTCAAACTGAAGTGAATTATATTAAAAGTTACTTATTCTTATGGATATACAAGTCCACGGAGTAATTGGTATAATCAGAAATACTTTCTGGTTTCTCAGCCAAAATTTTATTGCCGAGGAATTAATATTGTCTTCCTTCCTGTGTGCATATAAATGATGAAATGAAAAATTTAATATCGTCCGACTGTGTGAATTCCTATATATATTATTATTTTTTATCAATTCAAACAAGCAATAATTGTTTTATAGATTTTTAGGAATTGGTGGGAGTAAGATGCATAAGTCAAGGAGGAGGGGAGTAAACCATGAATGCAACAACGTGTCACTATGGTTGACATCTATTAGCTACTCCAGGTGCCTTGTATATTTTACACGATACAAGGACGGTTACCTTCACCAGTTTCACTTTAGTTTCATTCCTTATGAATCCTATTGTGAATCATTGCAAGTTTTACAGGTTGTGAGGATTGTGAGGACTTTGTCGTGTACTCGGCTTCCATGAACAACAAATTATTTTGATGCCACCAACAACAAATTCACCCCCAGTGTTGTGAACAACAAAAACAACAAATTATTCTGCTACGAACAACAATAAATCCTTTTTCATAGTAACAATTTTACAAATCCACTTTTAGTTATAAAAAATTGACTTCAAATTAAAAAAAAAAAGATAAAGAAAGGTACAATAGGCTAACCAATATCCAAAGGATAACATGCAAAACAGTATCGGGTTCAATAGTTGGTGAATGCAAGCAAAATTTCTCTCCTTTGATTCATCTATCAAGCGGTAGCAAGGGCATATAGTAGTGGTACAACAAGTTGAATTGTCTGTTTCTGTTAAAGAACAATTTTAATAGTAAAGGCTCACAACTTTGCTACTGGACATTGAACACATTTTTGCGAGATATTGAACACTTAGCAGCAGTTTCCAACTGTTACTATGAAACACCAACACTGTTCAAGCCACCACTGTGTCTAAACCTTCCAATAAAAACTACTACATGACATTTGATGCACCCTATTGCAAAGCATTTGATGCCCTATATGCTAAAATGTCCACCATCATGAATCATAACTTACCTCATCATGAATCATAACTTACCTCTGCACCAGGGTGCTTATTGTTTGCCATCCAATAACCCAAATCTACAATTTCATAGTACTTGGTCAGAGCACGTTATACTCTTTTATGGGATCTTTTCATGCTCGTTCACGAAAAACCCTGCCCATCATTCTGGTCCATTCATTGCCCTAGGAATTCAAACCTACTTCTTTTGAACCATGATTATCCAAAAATTTCTATAAATACAGTAGTCGTGACTCGCCACAGCACAGCATTTCAGTTTATGTGTAGTCTTCGGACTTCTGGGACGTGTTGCTGTAACCTGTGGGTATAACCATTACGCACGCAGAGAATCAAACTCATTCTTGGAAAATGAAACCGACGGGTGCCATAACCCGGGCTCTCGCAGTAGGTGCAGATTCGTCTTCTGATGGTAATGGTAATGGCAGTACTAGTGATCATAATTTTGGAATAAATAAAAAACGGCCTGGAGATTCTAAGGTGAGTCCGACCACTTCTGGAATAAAGAAGAAATGGCCCAAAGATTCTAAGCTGAGTCCAAAGGCCACAGTTTTGATCACAGACCCATACAGTTTCCAGGAAAAGATGCAGAAGTTCACAGGAATGCCCACACCCCCCGCTAGCAGTACATCTAAAGAATATGAGAGGCGGCCTTTTCTCTTCAATCCCAGAGTGCAGCGCGCATAAATTAATGTACCACTAACCACCTTCCCTTCTCTATCTTCAGTTCTTATGAATTATACGTATTGTTGAAGTCTCCCTGTCTCTCATCATGTTCTCGAATTTCCACTAATAGAGGGTGAACATCCGGTTGAAATACATACGAGTAATTATATGTTGCAGCTTCCTGCTTTCAGCGATAATGAAGCACGTAATCACAAATCTGGTGTCAATTGTGAGCACTTCGCGGTGTACTCGGCTTCCATGAACAACAAATTCTTCTACTGCCAACAACAACAAATTCATCCATCCCAGCTATTGTCTAATTCTTCTACTGCTAGTGATGTTGATGCCCTCAACCCACAGGGCGGAAGGTCCATGTGAGCACAGGATCTTTCTTTTCTCACGGCCCGAAGAACTCTAAACAACTCCTCTATTTCCCTATCAGGAAATCTGCACCCACATCAACCTATCGTGGGACCTCCTCTTTACACTTGGGAGATCGGACTTCGCGACTTCGCGAGGTTAGTGGTCGAGCATTTGTTTCTCGAATCCCCGAAACCTGACAACAGTCAACGTTGACCTTTTACTTTTTCCTATCGGGATTTCCTCTATCGCGATTTCGACACTCGCGATGTCGAATAGCTTGTCTCTCCGACTCCCGAATCCCGATATGACGAAACTCCGATACACTCGCGTGGTTGACCTTTCGACGATCCTTCACTCCATCGACATTTCGGACTTCGCGGTATCGCGAATCCTAATGCAATGTTTTCGGCACTTTCCTTGCGAAACTCCGAAATGGCGTGCCACCTGTCCACTTCACTGACTCCTGTGGCCCCACACTGTCCTTTGGCTGTTGGGATATCGTGTTTCGTGATTTTGCGATTCCTGTTGCTATGTTCACAAGACTTCAACCCACGAAACCCCGATATGGAATTTCATGAGTAAATCCGACGGCCCTTATGGCTCGAATCTATGGTCATGCCCCTCCTTAGCTTCGACCCTCTTGAGAATACTCTGTCGTATCTCCCTTGCACCTCCGCGAGATCTAACGGCTCCCGGAGATTCGCGAATTCTCCTCAGAGAATTCTGACCGTCCATTCTTCCTTGATGATTCCTGGGAATGACCAAGTTTTCCTCCGCGGAACTCGTCCACCTGCATTGTTCTTCAACAATTTCAAAGGCCTTATCCTTCCTGAGCTTTCCCATGACTCTGCGTCTTAGAAAAGACTCTTGCACACAGTCCTTGCGGCAACCTTCAGACACTTTCAAGTGCTAAATTTCCTTCGACCCTGCGCACACCTGCAGTAGTAGTCCTTCAACACTTTACTTAGGTTCGCAACCCTAAGACTTCACTTGGCCTGTGCACTCCTTGCACGGCTCCTATGCCCAACTGCACTTCTGAATGAACGAGAACAAAGGCTACCCTATCTGAACCTTCTGTCAACGCACTCCTTGTGGACGATTCGACTGCACTCCTTGCAGGAATCCTTGTTCAAATAGAGAAACAATTGAAACTCATTCCTACTTCCTTTCAGACTTCAACTCAAACATGAAATCATATACACAGCATATAAAGCAAATATATAACAGGAAGAAAACATTCATGAGCATATCATTCAACATCAATACACAGAGAACAAACACGAAACCATGAATTAGAATCAACCTCTTTCTATTAATCCAAATATTTGTACATGGGTGTTCTTACGCAGCTCTCTGCTTCTCCTCTATGCTCTTCAATCTTCCTTCTAATGATACAATACACAAATGAGGGTGTCTATATCTCGTTTCCCTCTTGTGTTCTAAAACTGTCTAATATAGAATTAAATTCTATCTACCTGCATTAACTACTTTTAAATGCCTTCTACCTACTAAGGACGAGAGCAAGCCGCTCAAGGTCTGTTTACATTATACAAGTGTGCTTCATTAAATCTAAGAGAAATTCAAAATTTTGTGTTGGCTTGTCCAACTGTCTTTTGCTTCCGTGCTGGCTCGCTTGATGTTGGCGATGCTCCTGCATCATACTCCCTGGCTTGAAAAATTTCATGGGCTCTTGTCCATGAGCTCATGCACTGTTTGTCCATTCTTCTGGATCTCTGCTTCGGTCTCCCAGGTAGCATCTTCAACTGGATGGCCCTTCCATTTGACCAAATACTCAAAGTATTCTTTCCTCCTGGTCTTCTTGCTTATTCTTTTATCCAGTATGCATTCCATCTGCGGCTTATCTACAACTTGCATCTGCTTTGTCCACAGAACCATTTGTTTCTCATCTCCAATCCCTATTTCCTCAACTTTATATGGGTACAAATATGAGATATTGAATAGCGGAGAAATTTCGATCCCATCGGGTAATTCAATCTCGTAAGCATTCACCCCAAATTTCTTCAATACCCTACATGGCCCGATTTTCTTCATCTTTAGCTTATTATATGTCCCCCTCGGGAACCTTTCCTTTTTCAAATGTGCTAGAATCTAGTCACCAACTTCAAACTGAAGTTGTCTTCTGTGTTGATCTACTCTACACTTATACTCTTGGCTTGAATTTTGTAATCGCTCTTTCACCTAACTGTGAATTTTCTTCATCACCTCTGTGAATTCTTCTGCACTAGTGCTCCTAGTCGCAGTCTATTCTGAATCCCTCAGTTCAGAAATTCCTCTCAGCTGCATGCCATAGACAACCTGAAATGGACTGTGCCCTGTTCTCCTGTTAACCGAGTCGTTATAAGCAAACTCTGTCTGTGGTAATATGTTGTCCCACTGGCTGTGGTGTTCTGTCACCAAGATTCTCAACAAGTCTCCTAGAGTTTTGTTTATGACTTCCGTCTTTCCATCCGTCTAAGGATGATATGCTAAACTAAATGACAATTTAGTTACCAGCTTCTTCCATAAGGTCCTCCAAAAATTCCCTATGAATTTAGTATCTCGATCCAAAACTATACTTCTTAGCAACCCATGAAGTCAAAAGACCTCTTTGAAAAACAAGTTCGCAATATGAGTTGCATCACTGGTCTTCTGACATGGAATGAAGTGTGCCATCTTGGAAAATCTATCCACCACCACAAAGATTGAATCAACACCTCTTTGTGTTCTTGGCAACCCCAATACAAAATCCAAGCTAATTGCATCCCATGGCCTTTCTCGTATGGGCAATGGTTGATAGAACCCTGCATTATGTCTCCTTCCCTTCGAATGTTGGAAAACTCTGCATCTATCCACAAGTCTCCTGACGTCTACTTGCATTCCCGACCAAAAATATGACTCATTCAACTTTGCGAACACCTTGTCGTGACCAAAGTGCCCTGCTAATCCTCCACTCTATTTCTTCTTCAGCAGATCCTCCCTCATGGAGCATTTCAGAATACACAGTTGATTACCCCTAAACAATAATCCTTCTTGGATCATGTATTCGGCCCATTGGCTTCTGTCCCTGAGAATTGGATTCTCAGTAGCTTCATACGCTTCCTCAAAATCCTGATCATCTGCGTACATGCTCCTGAGATCATCAAAACCTAACGTTTTGACTTTGAATTCCTGCAACAACAAACACTTCCTGCTCAAAGCATTAACAAATTTGTTAGCAGTACCATAAATATGTTTAATCACAAATGTGAAATTCTGCATATACTCAACCCATTTGACATGTCTCTGATTCAACTTTTCTTGTTGAGTCACAAACTGCAATGCATGATTGTCACTGTATAAGACAAACTCTTTCGGGATCAAGTAATGCCTCCATTTCTTCAATGCCTGGATGATAGCATAGAACTCTTTATTGTAAGTGGAGTACTTCATCGTCGCTTCGTTCAGCTTCTCGCCGAAATACTCAATCGGCTTGTCTTCCTGACTCAAGACCGCCCTGATTGAAAATCCACTTGCATCGCACTTCACTTGAAATGTCTTTTGGAAATCCGGCAACACCAAAACTGGTTGTTCCGTAATCTTCCTCTTCAACAGATTAAAACTCTTTTCAGCCTACTCTGTCCAGTGAAAAGATTTATGTCTTTTCTTCACTGTATCCATCATCATTGCGCTAAGTCCACTGAAATTCCTCATGAACTTTTGGTAGAAACTAGCTAATCCGTGAAAACTCCTCACCTCAAAGATATTCTTTGGTGATGGCCAATTTTTTATTACCTCCACCTTATCTAGATCCATCCTCAACTCATTTGCAGAAATAACAAATCCTAAATAAATGAGCTATGTCTTCATGAATGAGGACTTCTTCATGTTTATCAATAGCTTCTCCTGTTGTAGTTTCTGCATCACTGTAGCCAAATGCTTTAAATGCTCTGCCACTATTTTACTGAAAACAAATATATCATCCAAATACATAATGACAAGTTTTCCAATGACCTCCCTCAAAACTTTGTTCATCAACCTCATAAAGGTACTTGGCCCATTCATTAAGCAAAACGGCATAACAAGCCATTCATACAACCCTTCATTTTTTTGAATACTGTCTTCCATTCATCACCCTCTCTCATGTGGATTTGATGATAACCGCTTTTCAAATCAATCTTTGAAAAATACTTTTCTCCACTCAAGCAATCCATCAGATCATCCATCGTTGGAAATGGAAATCTATACCTGATGGTTATGTTATTAATCACCCTCGAGTCAGTACACATCCTCCAGCCTCGATCTTTCTTCGGACTGAGTACTGTTAGAACAACACATGGACTCAAGCTTTTCCTGACTAAACCTTTGTCCAACAAATCCTGGACTTGCCTTTTGACCTCTTCATTTTCTTGCGGTGTCAACCTATACGTGGCTTTGTTTGGAAAAGTGGCTCCTGGTATGAGATCAATATGATGACTCACACTTCTAATCAGTGGAAACAAACGAGGTAATTCATCCACAACTATGTCAGCGAACTCTTCCAACAGTTCCTGAACTTCTTCTAGTAAATCATCAACTCTTGTGTTGGTCAAAACAATCTTTGGCTTCCTGACCATGATGAACTGTGGTTCTTCCTTCTTCTTCACCTCTGTAAGAAGTTCCTTCCCACTCATGAGAAGTATTGTGTTGCTTACTTTAGGCTTCACCTCCTTATCCTTAATTGGAAGCAACATGTGTGTCCTCCCATTCTTCTCTAGGGTGTATGTGTTCATTCTCCCATCATGAATCACATTCCTGTCATATTGCCATGGTTTACCCAGCAATA
>SNQJ01S0024550.1:43135-92814 GCA_010110895.2 Picea sitchensis | reverse complement strand
GGGATTTGAACTTGGAACCTCATCGTACATAACACGCTATATCACGGCACTTGCCAATTGAGCTGCCCCCCGGGGGCTAAAACCATTATAATATTAAGATATATAGAATGTTAAAATATATAGAAATATTAATCCCTTGATTTATTTTGTTTCTCCTTTTTCGTGCCAAGGAGGAGACATGCCATGCATTCAAAACTAGTAATGTCCTTTATAAAATAAAAATTAAATAATCTTCACTACCATTTATAAAAGTATGAATTGACCAATAATTATGTCATTTTTTTGCATATTTAAAAGAAATTATTCCATGAAGCCTAATCAAGCCAATTATGAAAGCTTTAGGGTTATAAACGTACTGAAAATGCATTAAGATTTCAAAAAAATAAAGGAGTACATCTAGTGAAAAAGAAAATGTGAAAGAAATTCCTCGATAAGATGAAATAATATCTTGTGAGTTGGTAAATACATGTTAGTTTGAGTGTGAAAATGCTAACATTGTAAAACAAAAATACCCAAGTAGAGTGTGAGACACTTATTCCATCCTTGAGACATGAGTACGCAGTGCATGTAATTATGGAGGTGATGAATATAAGGGATAAGGGGAGTGAAATCATGTTTCCAATCCTGAAGTGAGGAGAATAATCAAATCAAGGTGAGTTTGAGCATGCAATTCCAACAAGGAATAAAGATCAATTTATTAATCCATTTTGAACATTTTCAAGATCAACATCATTAAGTAATAATAACTTATCAATCAAACTAATCATAGTCAAAAGTATCATTATAATCCAATTTGTGAACAAGCAGAATGGTGGATAAGAATCATTTTTTAATAGAACTAAGAGCTTCGTAAAAGATAATTCCTCGCTCAAAAAGAATGGTATCAACTTCTTTCCATTATTTAATAAAGGCGCATAATTAATGCATATGAGATAACCTTAATTGAGTCGATTTTACTTCACCAAAGAATAGAAAATTATAAAATCACATGATTTGTTCTAAGCTCAAGGCTTATAAAAAAATTGCATCGTGCAAATCCCTAAATTGTCAACTCACTTCCAATCTTGGACATATATTCTTATTGGTCATGGATCAACCATCTTAAAATTTCACTTTTAGTTTAATTATATTGATTTGCCAAAATCCTCAACTAACTCATTTATGCATCGGACAACAACTTTGACGAAACTGTCAAAATATCATGATAATTTGATTTTAAGAAAATTAATGCATGTAATTGACATGAATACATTCAAAAAATCATGCAAAAAATATTGAATGGTCAGAGAGAAAAGAGACTCAAATGCCACAATCATTACTTATGTCAAGAAAATGCGACAAAACAATGAAATTTCATGATGCAACAATCCATCATCGAAATCATAATCATTAAGTTGGGTGTATGGATTTAATTTTACTAATGATTTTGTTCCAACAACATTGCATCACTTAATCATCATCCCATAAAGATAAAAACCAAAAAAAACACAGAAAACCAAACACCAAACACAGGGAACCATCAAAACATCCTTTCAAGACAAAAAAACGGAATGCAAATGAAAGCATTTTTTTCCAAAATTCAATGGGGGGGCCTTTATTTTTACAAAAATTAAGGGAATTTGTTGAGGCCTCAACACTAGGGAAATAAAAGTAGAAATATAAATAACTAAATCTATACCAAACAATTATGAAAATCAACAATTGATTACATTACAATGCTTATAGTTATAGACAAACAATTTGTGAAACAAACAATATAATACAAATTGCTCGTACATGAGAAAAGACTACCATGTAAAAGAATATGATTACACCATTTCAAGATTTAGAATAATAGTAGAACAAGTTCTACACATAAAAAAATTCATAAATAAAGTTAGTCTCCAAAATATCTTGGCCAACAGTGACTTCTCATTCATTAATTTTCAAAAAGATTTTACAAATTTGCAGAAGAAAACTCCCCTTCTTCAATGAGATTGTATTAATTATACAAAAGGAAGAAGGAGAAGAGTAATAACTTTGGTCTATTCATTTCCCCTTAATGGATGTTGATTTCCCCTATCAAAGTGTCATTTTCTCTTGTCTAAGGGTTTGATTCATGTCTTATGTTCATCTCCCATCCTTGGTTGTTCAAGTCTCGTCCTCTAGAAGAATGCTCCACTTGAATTGATGAATCTCCTTCCCTGTCCCTTCTCCATATTCTTACTTAATATGTCCATTCCTCAAAATTTTTATTAAGTGCACCCCCCTTGTGAAAATTGTGGTGTTTAAAATAATCTTTATAGGATGCAATACTCTACCTTATTCTTTTCCGAAATTTCTCCATCTTAGGCAATAGAGTTTTGATCAGTGTTATTTCCTTGGTGGGGGATTTGATAAAACTTGGATAGATGTTTCATCAACCTCATAGACTGAACTAATATATTCCCTATCAGTGCTAAGACAGTCTTCTATACCCTTAGATACATGTTCCTATGAAAATAAATTGTTTTTGGTCCAAAAGAGGGAAAATGGAAATTGTTTTCCATATTCTTTATGACCTGCCACATTATAGCAGAGTCTATTACTTCATGTGTGATCCTAAGGGGATTTTGAGCCATGTACTTCCATCATATCATGCCAAAATCCATCTCTGCAAGGGATTCTGAAGTGAATACAAGAACTTAAGAAGGGATTTCTTCTAGGGAGAAGAGTCAATATTTCACCTTGTCAAACTATAACTAAGCTTGTTGATACGCAAGATCCCATGATTAAACATGTTTCATGACATATACTATGTAATGACCCTACACATGTATATTTTTTTCTCTATCATATAATTCCCTTTGCACAATGTTTATCTCATTTTTCACCCTAAAGGCATAATCAATGAAATCAAAATTTCAGTGTTTGTTGGATTTACAATAGTTAACTTGGTTTTCCAACAAGGTTATTCTATCCTCTTTTTATTTTAATTTATTTTCTACATACACATCCTTAAGAAATTATCCTTTGGAATAACAAGACTAATAGAAGTAGAGGAATAAAAACTAAACTTTCTTGTGTCCATCACCACAATATTAGCTAACTCTCCTTCCTTTGTGTTTATGCCTTATCACTTGATTCCTTTGTGTATCAAATTAAAAAAATTCCAGAATGGAAACTTAATCTATTGGTGTTGCAATAGGGTCATCACCTCTTGCAACCATGCTTGGACCAAAGGTACCAGAAAATGTTTGAGTAGTAAAGACTTATTCAATTCCTAAAGAATTGTGTTGCTCCATATTGTTGTCATTTTTTTAAAACGAAACTAAACTTTATATATTATAATAAAGGGTTGTGTCAAAGAAAAATATGGGAAGACAAAACAACAAAAACGGCACAAGGCCTATACATAGTTCTAGAGATACATAAGAAAAATTGGAATATCTTTCCATATTAGTATCCAACTCAGACTGACTAAGTACCTATTTTACAAATTAACCTAAGAGAAAAAGTATTTTCAAATACATCCATTGATCCAAAAAGATCTTTTAATGACTGTGGTTGAGTTATTAATTGCATGTGTTAATTAACCATTTATGAAGCTGAATGAAAGAGGATGAATTTAATGAAGGAACATAGCATCCATAAGACAATATACATATATGAACATAAGCATGAAGAACAACAGCAAATGATAAGACAAAGATGATAACGGAGTTCATCAATCTCTCCTATGTCTCCGGGCCTTGTCTCGGTGGGCTTTTATTATTTATGTTTGAAGCTTAAAATGTACATCATGATCATGAAAAAATGTTACAACAATGAGCTGGTCATGTTCTACCAGATCTCATGAACCCATCAAAACTAACGGCACCCAAATCGGATGAACGAGGCTCCCAGAAATGGCTCGCAAAGGTCTGCTCCTCAACCACTTCCCTGCATAAAAATGGCTTTGCTTCAACATAACTCTGATATGACTACCCTCCATGGCCTCAGACAATCCTAGCTTATATAGATCTAAATTTGGTTATCCTTCCCCAACTTCCTTCCAAAATATGGGGTCAAAAAGAGCTCAATATCTACCAAAATGGGCCAAATCCTCCATTAACAGGTCTGAAAATCAATAAAAATTCAATACATAGGGTAAAAAACCCACTTTGCATATAAATTTGGGCTAAAGCCCCCAAAATGGGCACGCGCCCCCTATGATTGGTCATATGGAAACAAAAAATGGCCAAGCACTAGCCCAAAGGGCTAAGCGTTGGCCCTTAAACCACGCTAGCACCTGGATATATGGTGCATTCCATGGGACCTATGGGCTAAGGATATACCACCTCGCACAAGTATGGGGATAGACCTTGGTTTATAATATGGAGGGTGCTGGAAACTCACACATGGGTGGTTATACATAGGTCCACGCCCCTTTTGCATCGTGGTCATACATCATAATATAACCATGGGCTGGGGAAATACCAATGGCGCGTCGGTAAAGGAACTTTCCCAAGGCACTTGCCTCCTACAACAGGTCATGATTTGGAAACTCGTGAGATCCAAAATAATTTTGATCAACCACCAAATGATGGGGTGCCACGTGGCAGCCCATGACTGGGCCACATGGCACCAAACAACTTGTCGAGAATGCACCACTTGTCCACGTCTAATTGGATTTGTCATCTGCCCAATCAACCTGATGTTGTTCTACCACGTGTCTCTGTACTACATCAACATGCTGACATCATGCTGATGTCATAATTGACGTTTTTGCCAATTTGATTGTTGACTTTTTAACTGTTTGGGAAAATGGTCAGAGTGCGATAACTCTCGCATACAACGTCCATTTGAGAAAGTAAATATATGAATGGAATCGGTGCGACGAGACGGTCGTAATTGAATTGGTTTAAGGTGATTATGAGAACTTTCATTTTTAGCCTTTTTTAGCCCTATCAGTCTCTTGGATCTGATTCTAGATCATCCATTGATAAGAGGATTCACAATCCTAAATTATCGGTGTTATGGCCTATTGGATATTCCTATATTCAATGTCCATTGCATTTGTTCCACGATCCTCTATGTCATCGACCATATTTCCCATGTGAAGGGATATAGTTGCACCTTAATTGATCGATGCAAAAGCCAAATGTTGGGGAAGAAACAAGGAATTTAGGTGTTGAATATAAAACACTATCTCATCAATTTGTTGTGTTTAGATGGAAAGAAGATTCATCATGGAAGCTAGAGCATACTCCATTTCCCCTAACTTTGTAAATTTCCCCATGTCGCTAAAGAATTATTTTCATTTCACTCCAATTAGGTTCCATTCTTAACCATGACATACAACAAACAGAAAAATCCCACCACACAAAGCTAGGCATAGGGTCTCCTATTCCAATTTTAATAAAAACAAGTTGAAGGTGGACTTGAACAGGACTAGAAGAAACCACACAAAAGAAAAGATTGACATTACCAAAACCAGAGGAGAAAAACATGAATACCAGGAGGGGCTTGGTCTGAAACCCCAACAATGTCAGCATCAAATGAACACTACCACCACCTAGAAACTGAAACAAATCCTAGAGAAAAGGAAACCCAATAGGATAAAGGTTATGAATAACATTCACGAACAACAAAGAAGAGCATGCCATAACCAGAGATAACCTGCATAAAAGGATGAACTAGTATGAAATAAAATGAATTGCCATCCCATAACTATAAATTCTGAAATGTACAAGAGGAAGTACCATGAACATGATGAACCACTCCATCTTCCACATGTAATCCCAATTAAATAACGATCATATCGTATTATGGGATGGGTAAATCCCCCCTAGTCCCATTAATTTTGATCACTCCTACATCCAATTCTGACCCAAGATTAGCCCAATGGTTCGCTTGATCATTAAGCTCTATTTTAACATGAAGAATTACGAAGTTATCAAAGTCTTCAATGAGTGAAAGGGTGCAAGAGATGATACTATAAAATACATTATTATCAAACTGAGATTTTTTAATGATTGCTTGAACAACCATCATAGAGTCCCCAAGAACCACAATATTTGTAACATTTTGATCTTTCACAATGCACACACCTTTCCATAAAGTGTATGCCTCAACAACGTTGTTTGATACATTCCCTATTCCCCAAGCAAAGGATGTTATGGTACTTCCTTCGGGATCAAATAAACTCCCCCTGTCCCCATTCTTGCCACCCCTCCATATTGTTTTCATCAACATTCACCTTTTATGCCAACTCCTCTTCTTCTTGTCTTGTTTCTTTAGTATGGGCACCATCTTGATTTTTATTCATTTTTTATTCTTCCATTCTCTTTTTGTATTTAGCTTTAGCTTTAGCTTCAACTTATTTTCTAGCTAGATCATGTTTCTTTATTTTTTCTGCTTCAGCTTCAACTTTCAATTCTTCTTCTTTTTTTCTATCTTTTTCTACTTCAATTTCATCCTTCTTTCTCTTGGCCTCAACATCTTCCTTTCCTTTATTATTTTCTTCTTGTTTCTTCATGGATTCAACATCTTCCTTATCTTTCTTCTCAGATTTTTCATCATCCTTAACTTTATTTTCATATTTTACTTTCTTTTCTAATTCTTCTTTATTAGATTCTTTTGTTTGTGCCTCTTCTTTTTTTCTATCTTCAGCCTCTGCTCTAGATTTTTCTAGTGTTTCATGTCTTCTCTTTTCGTGCTCCTTTTTCTTCTTCTGAAGATATTATCTTTTAGAAACAACCTTTTTTACTACCTAGTGATTTTTCCTTTCATTTTCCTCGGTAATAGCTTATATTTATACTTGTTCTTCCACAAACTAGTATTTATACTTGTTTTTCCAAAAAATGATATTTATAGGGAAAACTGGAATTTATACTTGTTCTTTCACAAACCCTTGAAATAAAAATTAAAAGGAGGATACTCTATAGATGAGGACCACCCTATTCCTATGAATGCATTGGAGGAACAAACCACATATAGTATATAATAATACATATAAAACTATGGAGACCTTGTAAGTGAATCATTTTAATCCTTATGTACAACCTTTGCTAATGTCTTAGACAAGATTGCTACCTAGTTAAAAATTGTACCACTTTATATTATCTCATGCATCATTGGGACCCAGATATTTTCATGGGATGAATCCTTCTCACCATAGATCATGATTACTAGCTAGGTTTCCCATGGGTATCCTAATATGAGTTGTAAGGTGGGGAAGGGATTATTACTTAGCGCCTTGAAGGTTCTCCACTCTTCATACCAATCAACAAGAATGTCATGGAAATTATGTTCATGAGTGAAACTTCTCACACACTCATTAGTAAAGTAAATATAAAATTAGAAATCTTGTAATATGCCTCAAAATATATTAATAAAAATGAAACAATGAATTATCCTTTATCATTCTAAATTTGTTTGGTGCTTAACCTCTATTTGTCATACCATATATTTGATATTTTCTGCACAAAGTAGCATGGGGAATATAACATATGTGTTATGGACAAAGGGCTTCCTTCAATTCTAGGCTATCACAAGCTCTTATTCTTCCTTTTAATTTAAATCATCGCCATGTACTAGTCCATTCTCATCTTTAACCGAATAGAACAATTCATTATAGGTGTGGGCACTAACATATTCAGTGGTGTGAGAGATATATGTATAGATGGGAAATTTGATATCTTTAGGGGCTTCAATGACTGGTTTCTTTTCCTTGGTATATTTTTTCTCCTTCTTGACTGATCATTCTATTGTTTTGGTTGTCTAATTGATTGTTGGTACAATTTATTTAAGATCTTATATTATTTCAATTAGATCCATTTGATAGCCTACTACTAATTTTTCATTTGTTCCTTTCTTCCTTCTTCTATATACCTTGGTATCCATGTAAAAATTCTTTCATTTTAGCGAACAAAAATAGGGCACATGTGGGGTTAAATTCAAAACCAAATTAATTGAACTCGATTGGGGAATTGGGAGAAAGGAAAAGTTCAAACAAGGAAAAGAAAGGAAAACCTTTCAAACATAAATGCAAATGTAATATCTCGCTCTTGCGAGCACATGTTATCGACTTATTCTTTGAGGACACTTGCGTGCAAGTGGTCCGGTTATAGTAAATGGTTATATATTTCAATTATGGATTCTTATGATGATGTTGATGGATTATGATATAATGTTATTTGATATATATGTATTGACATATGCTATTGACAAGTCTTCCATGATTGTGCGGGACACTTGACATATTGTGGATGTCGATAGCATCGATGGACCTCCTTGGACTTCGGATGGAGTCATGGAGTGGATTATATTGATTTGAGTATTTCATTTATGCATATGTGACATATGATCGATTATAGTTTGATTTTGCATATGGATCGTTGATTGTGTTTCATTGATGGATGTAGGTTGACGATTGCTTGCTAATATGAATCACATAAGGAGTAAAGGGGCCATGCACATAAACCAGATATTGAGGGAGAGGTGTGGCAGATTCCCTGTCAACACCTACTAGCACTCCCATTGTGGCTCGAATTGTAGGTTAACGATTACCTAGTTCTAGAGCTCCACAATGTCATGAGGGCATACTGAGACAATCACTCACAAAGATTTATAAAGGGAATGCAATAAGGCATGGTCCTTATTCCTTAGAAACCCTTAGTCTCTCACAAGGTCTCCTGAATGGAGTGTTGACCCAAAGGGTTGGGAAACTACCAAAACCAGTCAAAGGCGAGTGGCACCCTTGGAGCACAAGAGTGTGTCTTGAAGGGCATGTCACATGATTTAAAAAGAAACTTGAGTCAAAAAATCTAGGTGGCTTATAAAACAATAAATTAATTCGACATTATCAGATTTAATATAATTAATTAATGAGTAAATTATTAATTATAAATCCCTATAAGATTCGAATCCTTTTCAAATAAAATTTAATTTAGCATAAGTATAAGTTTTGTAAAGAGGCTAAACTAAAACTAATAACTAAATCAAAATAGGAATGAGGTCAATCAATTTAAGAAATTAAGAAACATGATATAAGTCTAAATAATTAATATAACACACATGTGAACAAGAAAATACCAAATTGGAATTTAAGATAAGAAAGGAATAAAGATGAAAGAATGTGTATGCATAGAAAGGTATCTAGAGTCTAGTTAATACTAGTCTAACTAGAAGAAGATTCATATTTTACCTCAACTCAGTTTTAGTAAGGCGTCAGTCATTAAATGGGAATAAGGGGAATAAAGAGACAACTATGAGTGATTTAAGGAGCACTTAAAGGATGGGTGAGGGAAATTGACTTTAATTAAATAAAATGTGGAATTTCTTGTGCACCTTAGGGAGAGGGTGACAAGTGTGAGGGGGAAATAATTCTAATTTATTTAATTAAAAAGTGAATTAATTGTGCAAGGGGGAATGTGTCATTAACAAAACTCCTATAAAGCAAATGGAAAAGAGGGGAAAAGGAAAAAAAAAACACTATTTATGGATAAAGTTATGTTGTAGAATTTTTGACTGGTTTTAATTGTGAGAGTTGGGATACCCAGCTTGAGAGAGAGTGGTGGATCTACCTTGCGAGGCAAGATGGGAGCTAGAGGATTTGTGTTTGTGTGTGTGTGTGTCCCCTTTGAGGCTCCAGGGGCTAAGGGGGAAGAAGAGTACCCCTAGCATTGGCTGGGAGGTATCAGTGAAGTCTCAACGATTAGAAAGCGGGAGATTGGAAGGAGCACCAGTTACGAAGATCGTCTCTAGGTCCATCTTAGTCATCAATTACGGTATTCTTTTCTGAGATTGAAATTGTATTAAGATTTAATTTGTATAGTGATTTATTATAAATTCGTCATAAACTGATTGTAATTGTAAACTTGAATTTGACCAGTCCTTGATAGTTTTTAATGATACCTAGAAGATGAATTTCTGATAATTGTTGTTATCTTGATTTCTCAAAATGATTTAATGGCTTCCAGTGATTGCTTACCATAGTTTTAATTAGATTATTATTTTATATGGATTTCATTAACACGGAAATGTCTCATTTTCATATTAAAATATATTATGCATTATATTCAGTGGTGCGTAGGCAAGATCCGAGAGGAATGAGTAACCCATGCGACTAATCTTTTGAACCTTAAATTTCAGAGATTTAGAATTCTATACAGTGTTGTCGAATTTAACCTTGGGTTCCTTTCCTTTGGCATTTGTTGAGTCGAGAGGATATTTTCAGAGTGATTGGTCTTACGCCCCTCATGGTTATTCTTCCAGTGGTTGACACTTGGTGTAGTCTCAATCCTTGGTATGCCCAGCTCTTGGTTATATGCTTGAAGCATGGGCTCAGGTCCATAAATTTTTCAGACAGGCGTGAGCACGGGGGATTCAATCGATTCACCCCACTATGAAAAAATTCACACACATACAGTCTTACTAAGGATTCCTTGCGCCAGATGTCCACACCCCAACAAAATCAATTTTCCTCTAAGAAAAACGCACACACACTTGTCTTCACCTGGATGCCTCTTTGGGCCAGTGTGCCCTCCCCCACTGCTCATTCATCAACAAAGATCGGGCTATTGAGAGAACCCTTCCTCTTGATCACTTCTTGAGAAATTCGAGTTGCTAAGAGTGCGCTTCTTTTTCTCTTCCTCTGATAGAAATTGGGCTCGCCTAGTGCACCCCTCTCTCATGAAGTGATTTATCTAGCGATTGCAATACCTCTTTTTGTGTATTATCTTGTGATTGCAATACCTCTCACATAGCGCTTTTTCTTTAATATATTGTCTTCCTGCGAGTTAAAATGATCTCCCTATACTTATCGATTTCATTCAAAGACTATCATTCCTGAGAAAAAAATGATCTCACTCTCCACAGCGAATTTCCTGTGGAAAATTCCTACCAAAATTTGTTTTCCCCGACGATTGTAGGCGCCATCCATAGAGAGAATATCCTATAGTCATTATCTATGCCTGCGTTTTATTATTCTAGTATGGAATGTGCCTTACATAGGGAAATTTTATTGTAGAGAACCTTCCAAAAAAAAAATCCATTCAACTAATGGATGCACCCTTCCCTGATGATTTTCCTGTAGCTTGTCAACCAATGATTTTTTCCTTCAACTCTCGCATGGAAGTCACTCAGCGATTTATATGGAACTTACCCTGTGTTTTTTTTACCTGGACTTTACCTTGTGATTTTCAGCAAGAATTGACTGTCCCCATGATTTTTCTAATAACCTTTGGGTGGCTATTATTAGTCCTTGCCGTAGGCATAGAGGGACTATAGTGATCGATAAATTGTTGACCTAGTATTATATTGTGCATTGACTAGAAATATTTCCATATTATCTATTGTTGGAACAAGGGAAGTGAAAACATCGATTTTTATATAATAGAAAGTATCATGTTTGTCAAGATCTGATTGACAATGGATTGGAGGTCTTATTGTCGGCTTTGCTATTCGCAATGTTAAATATGTTGGCATATCCAAAGTATTTGATCATATATGGTATTTTTGAATCATATATTTTATTATGCATTAGTCGAAGGTGGATTAATGCTAGCATTAGTCTGAATGTTTCCTTTAGCATTTTCTGTTGGGTGGAATACATTCTCTACCATATTACTATGTGTGATTTTTTCTTTATTGTTGCGTTCTTCGAGAGAACAAGCCTGTCACGTTGTATTTTTTCTTAAATTCTTGCATAGGTCTACGCCCTTTGATGGTCCTGACAATCTTAACTTTTTACCTAACATCTCTGCCAGTCTTAAATTTTTATTGTACATATGCATTGCAATACAGTTTCGTTCATGGTTGGCATCACTACTCCAGTGGTCGATCCTTCTTCGTTGCTTCGTTCCATGATTCTGGTTCTTGTTTGATTCAACTTTGCAAAGTTGAGGTCCTGCAGTTGCAGTTCAACCTCTTCATGGTTGTTCACTGGTTTGTTGTTCTTCAACTTTGCAAGTTGTTGGACATGTTGTTATGATTTCTAGTTTTTGGGGCTGAGATCTTCTCATCCTTCATTGATGGGTAAGTTTCCTTGTTGTTGTTATTTTTCAATGGTGGGAGTCCCTGCCTCTAAATTCTCTTACAGACCATATTTGTCTATGCTCTTAATTTTTGTTCCTGGAAACCATGCATCTTCATATTTTATCTACCACGTCCATAGATTTTCCGAAAATTGTAATGCAGAGGGGGGTGTAGACGCAGGGAATGCTTTTATTTCTGCTGGGTAAAGTTATGGTTTTATTTCTTTGCATTGTTTCTTCTGTTTGGTTCAGTTTCTAGTGTGGGTTTGTTTTCTTCTCATCTACTATGGGAACTAGGGGGGATTGAAGTTGAGAAGAAGAAGGTTGAAAGATACATATGGGGATTGGTACCCTATTTTTCTTTCCTTTTTTTTTTACTACCTTTTATTTTTTTCCCCTCCTTTTCTTTGTTTTCATAGAAACTGAAAGTATGTAGCAAACAACTTCAAAATCACAGTCCAATAGATGAAAGAAGTAATAGATGTTAATTCATATGAAATAGATACACAGTCCATTATACATGATAGCATTGACGTGGTTTTGCATAGCAATGAGATTTTTAGATTGGATTCATTCTCCTATATTGTTGGGGATTTCATTTTCAATACATTCCAGGTTCTATTGCATTTCTGGTATTCGTCGACCAAGCTGTGAAATGAATTGATGGATTATTTCTTGACCTATTTTAAAAATGGCGATGTTGAGGCTTTGGAGTCCTATGAATATGAACTGGAATGTGATTTTCTTCAGCAGTTGCATCGAATACATGATGTCTCTACATATTTTTCAAATATGTGGTTGTCTGTGTCTCCAATTCTTCCTGCACATGAGAGGGGAGTTTGGGGAGATACATTTTGTATACGGTGGTTGTCAACTGGCTGAATATATCAGTTGGAATATGGTCATTGACAAGAAAAACAAGATATCTACTATTCAACAAAACTGCATCTGACAATCCATATTGAATCTTGTTCCATGATGTCAATGTCGTCAGTGGTCATTATGAACCACTACTGTATAGAAAAATTTCCATATGCAATATAGAAGGGCCTCGTATTTACTTGTCTGTTATTTGTAAAGACCTTGAATCACAATGGAAACGGATTTTTCATCGCATAGATTGCCATGGTTTACAACTGGAAACAAATGTTGTGTCTAGATATGGAGATAGTCTCTTCAATGCAATTTGTTGTTTGGTGGCAGTGGAATTTGAAGTTTAGACATTGCGGATTTACACTGTACAATCCTTTTGCAATGCAATTATAGGCGGAAACCAACAGGCTTTTAGGTGCTTGCATCACCACCTTTGCTCATATCTCCTAGAAAATATGTCGTCAGTTGGAACTTGGCAGGAATGCCTTGTTAACATGGTGCTTCCATATGAAAAAGGGAATGTGGAAGGTTGCATATTCTATTTGCAATGGTTCTCTATGATATTTGGGATGAATATCCAGGTCTGGTCGACCTTGCCAGATGGCACTGTCCATTCTTGGTTTACTGATTCAAATTTCGATTGAACAATTGGCATCTTCTCATTGAAAATAGATACAAAACATATCCATTATGAACCTTTGCTTGAACATATCGGTGGTTCAGGGTTGAATGCCCATGCCACCCATACAACATCAAATTTTCATACGCGTTGATTGCTTTTTAGTGAGAATGAGACTCCTCCCAGTTGTGATATGGGCATACAGGGCTAGAACAAAAAAACCATGTGTAAAATTCATGACAGTTGTGATCAGGTCATAGAGGGCTTAAACAAAAAACATAGAGTAAGTTATCACAATTTGAAAAAATTTATGCGTCAAATTCATCTGAGTTGTGATAAGGCCATAGAGGCCTTAAAAAAAATGTAAAGTAGTTTATGAGAAGTCAAGTGAGAGTGAAATTCATCCCATTTGCCATCATCTCATCGTTCCCTTAGGAAAGAAACGTAGAGTAAGTTACCACAACTTGAAAAAGGTCATGCATGAGAGAAAAAAATACATTGCTATGCTTCCTTTTAGAGAGAAACTCACATATCACACTGTAAAGAAATTTGTTCGTGCAAAACAAAACATAAACAGGTGCGATCGCATATCCCAGAATGATCATTCAATTGTGACAGTTCGTGGTCTAGAAGCAACACCATGCAATACTAGAAATGAAAACTAGGAAACAATTTATGCCCATACTTCCCTGTGAAAGAAAAATGCAAGACATACCTACATGAAACAAATGAAAGACACTCCTTTTATTGCATGTGCAATTTGTGAACAATTGAATTTTTCAAAAAAAAAAACTTGTATTTCATGCCTGATTTGCAAGAAGAATACCTACGCTTGACAACACATGATAAACCATTTTCCAGTGAGAAAGTTTGTCTTCCATGCAAACAATCACTTGAAAATGGAAAATTTCCACAGTTTGCAACCCCTGACCAAATAAGATGTAATACACCACTACCATATGTAAGTGCACTTACAGAACTTGAGGAGAGACTTGTGTCTCTGCGAATTGCATTTTCTCAAATCAGACCTTGGGGCTATAAACGACCCCAGATGGGATTAACATGATTAATTGTTAATGTGCCTGTTCACCTAGATGTTTTGCAAAAAGCGTTGCCACAATTCATTAACAATACAATGACAATTGTTTTGGCTCTGAAAAGATGTTTGCGATACAAAATGCCTATCAGACATGAAAAGTATGTGTGCATGTTGTTATGAAATAATTAAAGGAATTATGGTCCAGGGCCCTGTACAAAGAAGAAAACATTTGTATAAATGGAAACTGGAACAATGTTCTTGCAGAAGAGGATGGAAACTCTACAGACACTCTCGAAAATCCTAGTGAATTTGATACAAGTGATAAATCAGAGAATGAAACACTTACTGAAACATTGGTGCATGGATTCACTGATTCAAAGTGCGTTTGTGACTTGCAAGACAAAAAATTTGAAATTGCACCTGCCGAGAGGCAACATCCACTTGGAATAGTCAAGGACAAATTCATTGAGGAAATGAACTTTCCAACACTCTTCTATGGATATCCACGTGCCACTGATATTACAGAATGGTTTAATTATCATAAAATTGTTCGATGGGAGCTTCTACATTCAAGCGGTTACTTCTCCTGTCACATAACAATTTATTTTTTCAAAACAATGCGCATAATAATAGAGCAAGTTATGTCCTACATGTGGGTCCGAATAATAAAAGGCCAGTTACAAGGAAGAAAGTTGATGGCCAAGGATGTGAAGTACAAAGTAAACCTAGAAAAAATTCTGAAATCTGATATTGGATACATAGATTTCAAAAACATTCGCACCTCTCATGTCTATTTGCNAAAAAAAAAAAAAAAAAAAAAAATTGCAATGATCTGGCAATTGGGCCCGCCAAAATTTTTCATTACATTTACAAGTGCAAAGCATTGTTGGGATCCATTGGTGGTTGTTGTATCTGACCTATATAGGAACATGAAACATAAAAAATAAAATGATACACTGGAAAATAATGTCATTGACTACCTCATAAGAAAATACCCAGTGATAAGTACTCGCTACTATATACATAGAATAAATGCTTTGAGACAATTGATATGCCATGATGAAAAGTTTTTTGGAAAAATATCTGACTACTTTTTTGTGACTGAATTCCATAATAGGGGAAATGAACATGACCACGCATTGTTGCGGATAGAGGGTGCACCAATCTATGGAGCTAATAAAAATTCAGAGATCGAAAAATTTGTGAATAAATACATAACATGCAACACAAATCATTTGGATCCATAACTTGTGAAAGTCCATAGACATTACCATACAAGAAGTTGTAGAAAACGAAAAAACTCACATTGCAGATACAACTTTCATGTGCCGCCAATGAGAGTTACAAGAATCATAGAGCCAATTAGTTTAGAGGACAATGTTGTTGTTGAGAAATCTAGATCCTTGTTCACATTTCTAGAACAAGGATAATTTGACGAGCTGATGAGCTTTGATGCCTTCTTGACACAGGTAAATCTATTAGAATATGAGTACATACAAGCCATACAATGTACGCTTAGGTAACCAACACTTTTCCTTAAACAAAAACTCTCCCATATTTGGAACAATAGTTTCTCCAAGGACATGCCAGTTATGTGGAAAGAAAATACAGATGCACAGTACACACTCAATGCATATGTTGCAACATCATATTGTACCTTGTATATGACAAAGATTGACAAAGCTATGACAAGTGCATTCAGAAGAATACACAAAGAACATGAAGTAAGTCATATTGATGCCATACAAATGATACACACACTTGGAAATACATTTCTTAATCTTCAACAAATGTATTTTAAACAAGCATTTCACATTGCACTTTCATTTCCCCTCACTTGTAGTTCAAGAAAATGTGTCTTCATAAACACATCTCCACTTAAAAAATGCACATTTGTGCTTAAACCACCGGTTTTACTACAACAAGAGCCTGCCAATTCAGAAGACATCCTATGTCTCTCTATTATTGATTATTATGTCCAACGTCCATATCCTATTAGGCATATCTGCTTAGTAGAATTCGTATTGCATTACAAAAATAATGGTGCACCCATATCAAAAATAAAAAAACCCTTTCTGATACGGTTTGTCAAATACAATAAACATTGTGACTATGAAAACTATTGTAGAGAAAAAATGTTGTTGTATGTTCTGTTCGATGAAAATGAAGAGACATTAAAACATAACTTCTCTACATGGGAGGTTGTGTATGTTGCGTCTAAGACTATAGTGCACATCAATGAAGCTAGATTTACCTACAATGTTAATCAAACATGGGATGATCTAGAAGTTTCACTTAATGAACTAGAAAACCTTGGCGATCATCATGAGACATTTAGAAACCGAAAAACAACCAGAACTCCTTCCGAGTCCTATGACTTACAAGCGGATTTGCCTTGTCCTCCAGCGGCTAGAAGTGAAAAATGTATCAATATTGATTTTCAAGTTACAAAACATCCTTTAATACGACATCTGTTGAATCGTGAACACCAAACAATTCTAAAATACATTGCTCTTAAAAAATGCTTGGACATGAACGGTCATGTGCACTTGTTCCTTACAGGCGGAGCAGGAATAGGCAAGACATTCATAGCAAAATCACTGTTCCAAATGCTTATATGAATCTATGATTCAAGCAATTCCTCTGATCCTATGAAACCAAAGGGCCTAATAGTTTCATACACAGGAAAAACTGCATACAATGTTGGTTTAACAATAGTCCACTTTTCATTTTTAATGCCTTTTAACAAGTCACAGTTTCTTCCACTTAACAAGGAAATGTTGGATACATTGTCTAAGATTTATGAGGAACTCCAACTTATATTTATAGATGAAGCATATTTAATTGGGAGTCGATTCTTGTATTCCATTGACAACCGACTAAGAAGCATAAAACATGTGCACACGAAATACTTTGGAAACATTGACATGATATTCTATGGGGATCTTTACCAAGCACAACCCATCCAAGATTCTTTGATGTTTGAAAAACCTACCGTTAACATGGAAACAGTCACTAATGACTTATGGAGAGACAATATTAAATGCTTTGAGTTGCATACTACAATGCACCGGACAGATGAAACATTCATTGCAATTCTGAATAGAATGCGCACAAACAGCCAAACATATGATGACTTGACCTATATCAATTCGAGGTTCTTACGTCCTGCACCAACAGACCCAACCTTCCCCTATCTATTCTACAAAAATAAGGATGTTGCAATGCATAACAGTCGCATGCTGTCATTGATGCTTGGTGATGATATCATCATCAATTCGATTGACCTAGAAGAAGAAAACCATGGAAATGTGCCACGTCATGAACATTCAGTCACTTTACCTTTACATCTTGTCCTCAAATTAAAAATGTTGGTTGAAATATATGCCTGTAACTATGATTCACAGGATGGTTTGGTGAATGGTCCATACAGAATACTCAAAGGCTACACGAAGATAGAGAAACTCGATTTCCTTTGGATTAAGTTCCATGAACCGCATATAGGCAAGCAACAAGCAAGCAAGTTGTCTTATCTATATAATTTAAATACTGGAAGCGATTGGACACCTATTTTGTGAATATCGAAGCCAGTATCAACATCAGCAAAGACAAGTCAAATGAATATTCAAAAACAGTTTCCGATTAAACTTGCATGTGCACGTACATACCATGGATCACAAGGACTAACACTTGATAATGTTGCATTTCAGCATGTTGGAATTCGGATACATAGAATTGTATACACAACACTGCCCCATGTCAAAAGCATAGACTCCCTGTATTTACTAAGTCCTCTCACAAAAGATAACTTCAAAGTGAAACAGAAAGTTGATATTGAAATGGAACGACTCGGGACCACTGCAAAATGGAAACTTCACTATGATTACCAATCCATACAAACAAATTCATCTATATCAATTCTCTCACTTAATACATGCAGCTTAAATGCACACATGGATGATATATTGAATGACTATGATATAATGCAATCCGATATTTTGTGCTTGTAGGAAACACACATGGCATTATGCATGCAGAACAAACAATTCCCAAATCACAATTTCATATCAAGTTACATTACACATCGGGTGATGATAGTGGTGAAAAAACATGTACCAATTTTGGACCATATACATATCGAAGAAAAGAATGTTGAATTGGTACTTGCAAAAATCAAATTCCATGAAACAAAAGTTGCAATATTGAATCTGTATGTTGCTCCCCATGCATCATTCTCCAACATAGTAGATTTTATTTCCAATGCATTGAGCCATTTCCATCTGAGTGGACCCATTGTACTTGTAGGAGACTTCAATATTGACATGCTACAAAATAGTGGCAAAACAAAAGAATTGGAAAACTACATGTGCAAATACAGTCTCCGCTTTCTTTTGAACAACACAGGCCATCTGCAAAACACACTTATTGACCATGTCTGGTCCAATGTGCCCATTCCTCAATACAATATGTTTATATTAGACACATATTGGTCTGATCACGATACAATTGGTATTACACTTGAATTATGAGATATACATCAAACATATTGAAAACTCATATTTCTATGTTTCAAAGCATATATGTATAGCTTGTTGCAATATATATATATATATATATCCAGCTTCTTGGTTTTCCCTGATTTCTACACATATTGTTTTGGTAAGCATACATTCGGTGTTGTACTTGAATTATAAAATATACATTATGCAAAAAAAAAAAGGTACATCCTCCCAAAAACTATTTCTCACTCTATTCATCTTATTCTCTTTTTTTTAGTATATATACATGGTACTTTCATTTTTCTTTACATCTGAACTTATTTTCATATCCATTTTTTTCTTTACATCTGAACTTATTTTCATATCCATTTTGTTTTGTACTTTTGTTGATAGAAACAAAAGGGATATGAACATAGACTAGAACTAGAGGGTGCAAAGAACTCCTACCTAGAGAACTACTAAACATTTTTTCGTTTACTTTGTCTATATTTGTTGAACTTGTTTACAACTATGGTTTTTTTTTTTCACCTAGAGCCCAGCTGCATGTCCGCCATCCAATAGAAATGTAATGTTGAGCCAGCCAGCCCGTAAGTCCACTTGTCAATTTGTATATCGCCCAACTATGGGTGTTATTTGCAGGACACAAAACATTAGAGGCCCAATGTACAGCCCACAAGTCCGCGATCTAAATAAGTGGCTAAGTATGTAATAATGGATTTGTGCATATTTGGTATCTATTGGTTGTTTATGGGAGCCTGCCATCCCTAGAGTCTATGTGTCAATTTGTATATCGCGGAAATCGGCCCAATGTACAGCCCGCAAGTCCGTGATCCAAATAAGTGGCTAAGTATGAAATAAGGGATCTGTGCATATTTAGTATGTATTGCTCGTTTTTGGGAGCCCGTCGGCCCTGGAGTCTGTGTCAATTTGTATATCAAGGAAATCACTAGAAGTAGAATGTTGAGCCGGCCAGCCCGCAAATCCGCTTGTCAATTGACAAATGTTGATCCGGCCAGCCTGCAAATCCACTTGTCAATTTATTATCATAAGCTATTTGTAAGGCACTGAACAATAGAGGCTTGTTTTTTACCCCGCCATCCCGAGAACCCATGATCCAAAAACTGTACATGGTCTATAAAATCTCAACCACCCCGCAAGTCTGCTTGTCAATTTGTATATTGTGGAGTTGTGTGTGTATTTGTAGAATACACAACAATAGAGGCATATTTTTTGAGCCCACCTGCAAGAGAACCCTCGATCCAGAAAGTGTCCAAGTATGGAATGTGATATCTGTACATGCTCTATAAAATATCATGTCCATACTTTATAGAGGTACATATTCATTTTTGTCTCATTTCTACACACACTGATTTGGTAACCACAGAGTTGGTGTTGCACATGAATTATGAAATATGCACTGGGAGTCGGACCGAGCCCTTTGGTTTTCTTATACAATTTTGAGCCCTCCATCCTAAGAACTTGTTATCCAAAGAATGTATGTGCTTCCCTTCCCTATGCTCCTTGAAAGGCTACAGAAATTCACACTTTCCATGCTTAGTGACCTTTCCGCAATTCCCAAAATATAAAAACCCTTCGCTGAAATGCACCATCATGCCATCTTACGTTTTACACATTTTGCAATGAACAATTCTGACTCATGCAGTTTCACCATTGGACACTCACCAGTTTCACCATGCAGTTTTAGACTTGGCCATTCCTTCCTTGCTTGCTCTTCCCCGTGCCCATCACCTTCGCACATGTCCATAATAAGAAATAGTGTTTATATGTGTGTGTGTGTGTGTCTTGTTTCTAAATATTTAATGCTAACAGGTCATCGTCCAGGCACTGTCTAAGTTGTCATTGATGCACGCAAGGCTCAAGAAGTTCTGCCATTAATGCAATATTTGTGAAGGATTTTCTTATCCTTTCCCAGTCTTAATTTCAAATTCCATGGAATCTCATTCGCATGACGCCATATTGCTTCCTTCACAAAACCTCCAATCTCTTCCTAGTCTTAATTTCAAATACCATGGAATGTTATTCACACATTGCCAGCTTGGTTCCTTCATGAAACCTCCAATCCTTAAATGTTATTTATCGTAACTGCCACTTTCTCACTTCTAAGTATGCAATAATTAAGCTTTACTTCTAATAGGTCACCATACAACACGCATAGATATTGTCATTAATGAGGAGATTTTCCATTCGCACGCATTGAACCAATGTTTCTGGGGGGTTATATTTTCCCCTCCATTTCTTCATTTCAAGCAGCGTCTAAAGAAAACCAACTTTTTCATAAACTACTGGCAACATTTCCACAACAGTTTTGTAGAGATACGGTGAACATCTTCGTCATGAGCTTCCCATGCAGAAGAAGGGAAAAGGAATTGTAGGAGAGGCGGAGAAGCCCAAAATTTACTGTGAAAACATGGATCTTGACGCTGATCTGGATAGCATATTCTACAACCTTGATCAACCTGGAGATGCAATTCACCATGCCTACTCAATGGACATGGTTGATACTGAAATTTTTTATGAAGATGAATCCTTCGTATTCCAGTGTGTTGTTTTTGAAAGAGAATAAAAAAAATTAATCATTGAAAAAAGAGATGTAAAAAATAAGAAACAAAAGCATCGTTTAGAACTTGACCTTGACAATATGCAGGCATCCAAAATATCTCAACTTCACATGGCAACCGAAGATGCTCTTCATGATTCCGTTGGAGTCATTGAGGCCAAGAATGCCAGACTAAAGAACCGAATTAAGGAATTAGAGGAAGCTTTGTTTCTTATGTTATTTCTTGTCAGTCCTTTGAAAATAGCCATGCCTGTGACTACCTGCACCCCTGCAACAAATATAAAAGGCTCCTCCAACTTCCTCGCATCCTATAGAGGATATGTGGAGAAAAATATCAAAAAAAGAATGGAACTGATTACTAAGGCCTGGGAAACATCACAGAATATGGATTCCCTGGGGAGAAGGGCACATAACTTGCTCCATCTTCTGCAAAGGGATTTAAAAATAAATAAAAATTATATTTGCACATGGTCATCCCTTTTTCATTTCATGTCAACAACATGCCAAACACGAAAAGAAGACAACATGATCTCCTGTCCAAAAAATGGCTCACTCAATTAGAAGCATGCTGGAAAGAGAAGGTGAAGAACATGTATCTCATCGTCTAATCATGTGAGCAATCAATATCAAAGAAAGAAACATTATTCACAAAGCTCACCAAAATAGAACTAGCAAGAAAGACAAACGACTTCCAGGACCCCAGCTTAATCATCAACTCTCTGTTGTTAACCAAGCAAGCTTTCGATAAACAAGTTGATAATTTTAAGGCATGTTCTTTAGAAAACTTTTACAGGATTCTTGAATATCATGAAGAAGAGGTGGACAACTAGCTAGTGCAGTATTCGGTACAGAATGGAGACATTCATCAGGCTCTATGTAACATTTTAATTGATCTAAGCGAATTAGAAAATGAACTTTTCAGCATTAAAATATTCAATGACATCAACGTCGCCCCCTTGAGAAGCTATATTGAAGAGAACTTGAAGTGGGTTGCCGACGAAATCCAACAGGGAAATGCATAAATTCTTTGTTTATCAATCTAGTTATTCAAGTGGGCTTCTAAAAAAAACCAACAAGAAAAGGCATGAGCAAGAAAACACCAAAATTACTTATATGTACCATGCCTGTAAGTGTATACTGATAGTCATTTCTTTATCAATCCAGTTATTCCACCTTTTCTGAGTAGAAATCTATAGCCAAAAACTGATCCTCCCATTTCTACTTTTCAGGTATTACATTCTACCTTGTCCAACTTCTTCTTTCCATGGTTCTATTTCTTGTACATATTTATGTTATGGTCCGTGGGAGCCTCAATCCCAGTCTATATGAAAAACACATTTACATTTCTAGGGATATGTAACAAACTATTATTTTTTTCATATATTCCAAATAAAACTATTATTTTGTCTCCTTATATATTTATGTGTTCCTAGAATTTTATCTTCAGCTATGTTGAATGTGAAGTGATTTTGTTTATTTTATCTCAATTCTCTTTTTTTCTGATGCATATTTTCTCCTGCCTGGTCATTTTCAAAACTAAGCATGACATAAATCCCTCACACAAATTTGAGATATCACATTTCACACACACACACACACACACACATATGTTTCTTTAAATTTCCAGGAATATGTAACACGTTTTATTATTTTTTTATATAAATGTCATAAAATTGTATTCACTACTTTTTTTCTACTCAAACATATAGAGAGTATGTCATTTCTTGCATCTTTACCGCCTATCCTTCATATTGTTTGCCATAAAGGCCCTTAAAATTAAAATGGTCTGCTTGTCAATTTGTATATCACGGAACTGTGGGTGCTCTTTGTAGGCCATGGAACAACAGAGGCCCAATTTTCAGCCCGCTAGCTCGAGAACCCAAGCTCCAAAAACTGCCTAAGTATGGAATCAGGGCTCCGTGCAAGTATGGAATGAGGGCCCTATGCATGATCTATAAAATCTCAGCCCCATACTTTATAGAAGTACATATTCCGTATGTATAAAAGTAAATATATACTTTAAAAAATTATGTATTTTCTATGTATAATTTATGCTCTCCAGGAACTTATAATTTGATAAATTTCAATTTATTGTGTCCAAGAGCCCCTGTTTTAAAGAAAACTAATTCTAGAATGCTATTTATTTGTTCCTTTTTTCCACCACCCTATGTAATAGACATTGGTACTATATTTATTGTTTTTTTGTCCACCAACATATGTAAAACCTATGTAAAGAAAAATAATTCGTGAATGCTAAATGTTTTCGACATGAGCCCCTTAAAATTCAAATAGTCTGCAAGTCTGATTGTCAATTTGTATATCACGGAACTGTCGGTGTTATTTGTAGGACACAAAACAACAAAAGCTCAATTTTCAGGTCCCCATCCCGAGAACCCACAATCCAAAAACTGGCCAAGTATGGAATGACGGTTATGTCCATGCTCTATATATCTAGTTAATGAAATTACATATTTGGTATGTATAATTTATGTTGTCCAGGAAAAATTTCTTGTGTCCAGGAGCCCTTGTTTTAAAGAAAACTAATTCGAGAATGCTAGTTTTTTTTCTTCTTTTATGTGTTCCTAGATTTTTATCTTCAGTTGTGCTGAATGTGAAGTCATTCTGTTTATTTTATCTCAATTCTCTTTTTTTTTGTTGCATATTTTCTCCTGCTTGGTCATTTTCAAAATTAAGTATGACATAAATCACTCACTCAAATTTGAGATATCATATTTTACACACACACACACACACACACACACACACACACACACACACACACATATGTTTCTTTAAATTTCCAAGAATATGTAACACGTTTTATTATTTTTTTGTATAAATGTCATAAAATTGTGTTCAATACTTTCTTTCTACTCAAACATATAGAGAGTATGTCATTTCTTTCATCTTTACCACCTGTCCTTCATACTTTTTTTCACAAAGGCCCTTAAAATTAAAATAGTCTACAAGTACGCTTGTCAATTTGTATATCATGAAACTCTCGGTGCTCTTTGAAGGCCATGGAACAACAGAGGCCCAATTTTCATCCCACCAACCTGAGAACCCGTGATCCAAAAACTTCCTAAGTATGGAATCAGGGCTCCGTGCAAGTATGGAATGAGGGCTTTATGCATTCTCTATAAAATCTCATCCCCATAATTTATAAAAGTACATATTTTGTATGTATAAAAGTAAATATCTACTTTAAAAAATTATGTTTTTTCTATGTATAATTTATGCTCTCAGGGAACCTATAATTTGACAAATTTCAATTTCTTGTGTCCAAGAGCCCCTATTTTAAAGAAAACTAATTCAGGAATGTTATTTATTTGGTCCTTTTTTCCACCACTCTATGTAACAACATTGGTACTATATTTTTTTGTGCTTTTGTCCACCAACGTATGTAAAACCTATGTAAAGAAAACTAATTCGCGAATGCTAAATTTTTTGGACATGAGCCCCTTAAAATTAAAATAGTCCGGAAGTCCAATTTTTGATTTGTATATCACGAAATTGTCGGTGCTATTTGTAGGACACAGAACAACAGAAGCCCGATTTTCAGGTCCCCAGCCCGAGAACCCACAATCCAGAAACTGGCTAAGTATGGAATGAGGGTTTCGTCCATGCTCTATATATCTAGTTAATCAAATTACATATTTGGTATGTATAATTTATGTTGTCCAAGAACAATTTCTTTTGTCCAGGAGCCCTTGTTTTAAAGAAAACTAATTCGGGAATGCTAGTTTTGATTCTTCGTTTGTCCACAAACCTATGTAACAGACGTAGGTCCTTAAAATTCAAATAGTCCACAAATTTGATTTTCATTTTGTATATCGCCGAACTCTAGGTGCTATTTGTAGGGCACGAAACAACAGAAGCCCAATTTTCAGCCCGAGAACCCGCGATCCAAAAACTGCCTAAGTATGGGGTGATAGATTTCAATTTCTTCTGTGCAGGAGACCCTCTTTTAAAGAAAACTAATTTGGGAATGCTATTTTTTTCATACTTTTGTCCACCATCCTTTGTAACAGACGTCAGTACTATTTTTTTCTTTTGTCCACTAGCGTATGTAAAAAGGAAAACTAATTCGGGAATGCTAAACTTTTTTGACACGAGCCCCTTAAAATTCAAATAGTTTGCAAGTCTGGTTGTCAATTTGTATATTGCGGAACTCTTAGCGCTATTTGTAGGGCACAGAACAAAAAAAGCCCAATTTTCATCCCAAGAACCCGGAATGAGGGTTCCAGTAATGCTCTATATATATACTTAATCAAATTACATATATGGTATGTATAATTTATGTTGCTCAGGAACCTATAATTTGAAAAATTTCAATTTCTTCTATCTAGGAGCCCTTGTTTTAAAGAAAACCAATTCTGGAATGCTAGCTTTTTTGGTGCTTTTGTCCACGAACCTATGTAACAGACGTAGGCCCTTACATTTCATATAGTCTGCAAGTCTAATTGTCAATTTGTATATTGCGGAACTCTATGTGCTATTTGTAGGCCACAGAACAACATCAGCCCAATTTTAAGCCTGAGAACTTGGAATGAAGCTTCTGTGCATGCTCTATATATATACTTAATCAAATTACATATTTGATATGTATAATTTCTACTATCCAGGAACCTATAATTTGATATATTTCCTTTTTTTATGTCCAGGAGCCCTTGTTTTAAAGAAAACTGATTCGGGAATGCTAGTTTTTGTATGCTTTTGTCCACGAACCTATGTAATAGATGTTCGCCCTTAAATTTCAAGTAGTCCACAAGTCTGACTGTCAATTTGTATGTCGCGGAACTCTAGGTTCTATTTGTAGGGCACGAAACAACAAAAGACCAATTTTCAGCACGCCAACCTGACAACCCACGTTCTCTATATATCTACTTAACCAGATTACATATTTGGTATGTATAATTTATGTTGTCCAGGAACCTATAATTTGATGATTTTCAATTTCTTGTGTTCAGGATCCCGTGTTTTCAAGATGCAACAGGAATCAAAGGTGCACTGGAGGTACGAATAGACTTTGAAGATGACAGCCAGATGGTCGATTCAGAATTTTTTGGCTAGGAGGGAGCAACAGGTGTTAAAGAGGTGGTTGAGCCATGCTGAAAACCTCGGTCATAAGGGAAAGAGATCTAGAAAGAATCGAATAGACTGTCAGGTGGGTGTTTAGGAAAAGATATGAATTGATCTTACTCAAGAATTTTCAAACTTCAGTTGGCTAAAGCAAAGTAGAAGGGAATATCACCCTATGTTTATAGCCAACAAAAATAAAATCCTAACTCACAAGTATTAGTTATGAGTTCTTAGGCTAGTCTTTTATCAACAAAAATCTTGCTGGAAATTTGTTTTTATGTAGTTTTCTAAATATATTAGTTGTTGAAATAAATGTAAGAATAGAAGTAAATACACCAAGATGATAATCAAGACAGTTGAGACTCAAAGAAATCCCTTATTTCATTCCAATTCTTCAAAGATTCATTTCTTTACAAAATCTCATACAGAAATCTTGGACGAAAGTCAAACTTAGAAATCCCCGATGGAACATACAAAAGGACCTCTGATAGAAAACCAAAACTGAACTCTATAAGCTGGATCAGCTTGCCACATATTTCTACCCACTCGACTCTGCACAATATCCTTTATCAATCTTGAAATTTAATTCACAAACAGACAAGTCTACACAGACTATCAAAGATAGATCAACACCTCTGAAGAACAAGTGTCTTAATGATTTGATTCAGCCCTGAATATTGTTGTCTATAATAAGACCTTTCTATCACAAAAGAGAATTAGGTTGTGATGAATATATGAATGAATGAAAATTGAACTATCTCATCATAAACTCAAGAGAAAACCTTAGCATGCTTGTGCTTCTATCCCCCCCTTGTTCCTCCCTTTCCTTTTGCTTTTAAAAAATTAAACTTAGTTGAGGTAGTTGAACCAACCCATTAGTTAAGATAATTAAAGACTCAACTAACTTTAGTTAGGGGGGAAAGCAATAATCATAATAAGGGTCATAAATAAACAATAACTAGTAGGTGGGACCCCTTGTGACTCCCCTTAGTTTATAACAATCATAACAATTATAACATAACCATTAGTTAAGCAAACACACCTCCTTGTGTCTCCCATCAACATATTTACTTTCGACATTTTTAGCTCATGAAATTTGAAATTATTTCAAAATAATACTCATATTTCCAAAATAAAACATGTTGTCCCAAAAGCCATGAAGTCAACTATCATAAAACAATAGATAACATAAACTCAAAAGCCATATTTCCTAGTCTCTGATGCAACCCTTCCTTGGTTCTTGCTGTCACCTCTTGATTTTCCTGAATTTTCCTTAGGCTGGGCAGAGCCTTTAGGATTTATCTCACTAATCACGTGGGAACAATCATCCCTCAGATACATCCATGAAGACACGGATTTGTCAGAGTCATTGGAGGGTGAGGATGGGGCAGCAACGACTTTTCCTTTATTAAGTGCATGATGGGATTTAGTCTTCAATCTCTCGCTAGCATGGGAGGATTTCACTGGTGAATGGTTAGGGGAAGCTTGGACAATGGGGTTAACCAGCGGAGGAGAAGGAAAAGACAATTTGGGCCAGCCATGATGTTGGGAGACTGTCGGGTGGAAAATCTCCTTCCATCCATCATTTTCAAGGACCTCAAGATGTAAGGAGACATGAAGAGGTACATGGATACCGAGGACTTGTTGGGCTTGGAAGGGAGGCCTTCCAGGCCTAGGTTGGACTATTCTCTGCCTAATCTAATTAAAGAATCCTACATGAAACAATTGACCAAGATCTTCTGAATCGACATCAAAATGTATGGAGAACCTGGGCCTTATTGGGCCTCGGTTCGAATTACCTCTACCTCTGTTACCTCGACAATGGCTTCCATGACTGAAAAAAATCATCCTGCATGTGTAATCAATTAGAGAATAGTCTTTTTAATCCATGCATGACAACTCTTAAAAATATGAAATATATTTGGCTCAGAATGTATCAGACTCATGCAATCCAATCCATACAAATTGTTCTACTGTTAATCATCGAGCAGGGGGGTGAGACAGGGTCCTGAGATATGTAAGGGGTTTTTAATGAGAGAAAATATGATATAATGGAAGGTAAGAAGACGTGGTCACATATCAATGACAACAACAATCAATTGTTAAACAACCAATAAAACCTCACTGTTATTTACACAAGACACTGCCACTTTCATCCATTTTAACAAAGAAATTCACTTGGCTGTCATCAATATCAGAACAGGGAGTGAAAATGAAAACGGGATATATGAAGGGTTTGTAACTAGTGGAAAATGAGATAAAGAGAGGGGAGGATAACGATTACTGTTCATGGAATTAATCAAGCAATCCATAAAACCTTCTATAGTAATAATAGATGCATCAACCAACAATCATTTGACCAAGTAATAATTCATGTGCATTTAGCTAGTTCATTGTTCATTAATATCCAACATAGTGCCATTAAAAAACAGTAAGTACTCCATACAATTTGTAAGAGGTTCTATTCCACACATTCTTCATTTTATAACAATTAACAACAATACTCATTTCCAATCTGTAATCATTAATATCCACCACTGCCATGCATTTCTTCAATCCACAACTATATTTGAAAGTCATGTTTCCAAAATAATAATGAAGTCACTAATGCTGCAATCAGCCCCATCAATTTAATGCATTGATATTCGTTAACATGTATAGATAGTAAAAAAATAGTCAAGACCGAAATGCCACGCCTGTAATGACAATCAATCATACAACCAACAACCACCATTTAGACACAAGCTATGCATAGGGCGATTTTACTAGGCAATATAGTTCTACCACAGTAAAAACAAACAGTTCAATGTGACTTAAAAGCTAAGCCACCTATCCAACACGATTGTCCTCAACAATGGCCAATTGCAATAAATAACATGCTAAAAACTCAGTGGGTATCATTGAGTATGAAAACAAGCCATCCATACTATACACAAGGCGCAACTAACAAAATCCTAGAGTGCAACATTTCCATTTATCACACAAAAAACATACAATCATGATATAACTTAGTATATCATGTTGAGATATTGATTTAGTCAATCGTGATTGACTGAGCTGTGCATACTTGGGCTTATTCAACCAACAAACATCAAGATGTAGTGGATATCTCCAGTCCAATAATCATTTGTCCCCAAAGAAGACCATGGTTTCCCCACTTAATAATTCATTTCTCAAAATACCATACAAAATGCAACATTTGTGGACAACACCAAGCATTTGTAACCAATGCCAACCATCATTCAAATCACCATAACTGAAATTACTAGTGACTGCATATCAATCAAAAATTCGCCATTGTGGGAGGAAATCAATCAACCGAACAAACTATAGTAGCTAGGCATACCCACGCATCCAATCGAATCGGGGCAAAGGCCCTTCCAATAAAAATACTGAGTAATAATATGAAGAAAGTCATTGTGTTCTATGAAAGTGAAATTGGCCACAAAGGGTTTATCCTTATCATCATAGAAGTAGTAACCAAATACCAACTAACATGACTATCAATGACCAACTGGGTGATTTTTTATTCAAGGTAACTAACCATACAATAGCCTATAGCAAATTTCCAGGCATGGCAATCTCCTCTATAACACTCCAGACTCGAGGATTAAGGTTCTATTATGTGGCCAACCCGGAGGAATGGAGCTAACCCCAGGGAATGAAGCCAACCCCGAGGAATGGTGGAACCTTCAAGACTAATGATGCACATAGAGAGGGCCATGACTCATTCATGGCAGGTAACAAACTCATGACAGGGGCCACAGCCAAAAGGGTAGGGCTCTAGTCTAGCGTGGGAAAGGTTGTTTTTTTTCTCACGCAGGGTATAACCCTCGTGCTCTTCGGTCAACAATCAGAACATAGAGGTGAAGACATGGTCGAGGAAGAATAGGAACCTCCTTTCATGACCCCTAGTGGTGCAATTGACCAATTATGAAGTAAACAAACATACTGACGTAGAGTACCTTCGAACATTAAACCATGAAGCCAGAGACTATACTAGTGACAGTGCGTGAAGATAGTTATCTACCCAAATCTAAAAAAGAACCCTCCAACCATACAGTAGTGATAAAAAAGAGCTATCATCGAGGAAGACCAACAACCTTGACCAACACAAAAATATTGCAAGAATACCCATCCATTTTTCATTCAAACACCAAAATTTCACACAGTTGCAATGCTTAGGAAAAACACAAACCCATACACTTGAGCTAATAATCATTTCATAACTAGAGATAAATCAAGAATGGCCAAAAAAAAATACATACCTGTTAATCGAAATCCTTAAGACGAGAGGTGGCTGAGCGATTTCACCCTGCTAAAATTCTGAAGCATAACAAAGTAGAAATATTGAACAATAGTTGATTAGGGTGGTGGCCAATGGGAAGGGTAAAGGGGACATGCAGTAAATGCACGTCACCTCCACCCACATTACATTAACTCATCAGTACATACCAACCAGCCCTTCATTAAAACCATTCACTTAAAATCCGTGTTGGAATCCATATCAATCTCTTGCTAATTGTGCCATCCACATCATATGTCTCATTTCTAACTTAACCATATCGCATGTTGACTATATAGTCTAAGAGATCATGTATAGAATCATCACCAATGGCACGATCAACATTTCAACTTGTACCATAGCATAATAACCATGCATGTAGACTATATAACTCAAATAAAATCAGAAATCCATTAACTTCCATGAGCCACCAACGTTCATACCATATGTATATTGGTTACCAATTCCATTAACCAATGCATAACCATTGTATTATCACCTTGCCAAATGTGCCACCAACATTTCAACCATATGCATAAAAAAGAAAGTAATTCAACGCCATTCCATACCCATTTTCTTGTTAGCTAGGGTTCAACAACAATCAACAAGTATTTTCATGCATGTGGTATTGTAGAACTAGGTCCTTTTCTTGCATGTGTTATAGTATTTTTCCTTCCTCTAATTGCCTTTCATATAATTTCACTAACATGTTTGTTGTGCAGATGCAAGAAGAATAAATAGAATTAATGAATAGCAGGTTGTAGTAACATGAAGGAACAACATATCAAAGCTCAACTCATACCAACGACAACAATATCTCATCAACCATGTAACCTTTGTAGCACATCATCATAACATTGAAAATGAATAGGTATGATCTTCTACAGTTCAAGGGGGTCCCACCTACTAGTATTATTTAGTATTATATAATAATAAGCTTTAGAAACACTTTGAGGGAGAAATTACGTTGACGTTTTCAATCGTCAACAAATTCGTGACACCACAAGAAAATTTATTTGTAATAGATTTAGAAATCATAACTCATGGTTTCATAGACCACGAACAATAGTCTTAAGAATACATACCTCGAATGATTATGCAACAGGGGGAAGTGAGTGGATTTAATGGAAAGATGACCGGGAATTTGGGAATAACTCATGAAAAGTGTTAATCATGAGGGTTTTTACCACTGTATGCATAATCATTTGACTGGAATATGCTCTTAACTTGAAAGAGGAAAACTTATAGATTTTCTCTTAAGACCTCAATGGATGAAGAAATGGCAAGAAGAGGCGGGAAATAACCAATTCCTTGTAAGATAGCAGTGAAAATATGTAACAATTTCAAAGGCCTTTCAAAGGAGAGATCATAACATATGTGTAAGCTCAATTGTTATTGACTAACAATGCTTTTTGCAATGGTTTCATTGTGAAAAAATTGATCCGACATTCTATCTTGACCAAACACTTAAAAGATGATAAAGACAAAATCGTAACATAAGTAATCATGCATAATTTAAAACAACAGCGGTAAAAGACAGAATTAAAACACAGCAAGAAAATAAAACTCAACTTAGAAAGCAGAAATCAAAGTACTATAAAGCAGAGAAAAGAAGCAAAAAAATTGAAAGTAGAGCTAAGCTATTAGTATACAGCAAAATCCAAGTAGCAAAAGAAACCTTTCACCTTGGTCCCTCGCAATACTTCAAGTGAGGACTGTTAGTGATGTGGGAAAACCATTGTCTCTATAATTCCTTTAATATTTCTGAGTCAGTGTCTATTATAACCCTAATTTGCACCAGACATGCATACCTAGCAATAGGACATCTTACTTACTATTTTTTCCAAGCCAATACTGAATATCTCTTCTTAAAAAACAAATTTTTGAATATGTACAAACCTTGCACCACTACTTCCCACGTATGTACGCTAGTTGCACCATTACAACCCACGTGTACCCACAAAAGTTGCAAAAAATAAAAGTTGCAAGGGAATACAGGCTTTTGGGTAGCTTCCTAACCAATTGACCACCCATATCCCGTCACCCAACCAAATAACTATATTTTTGGCATATAAAATAAGGTGTTGGGGTCCCATTCTAAAGAGAAGCATGAAAGAAGTGAAACTCTGACCATTTCCTAATCCCCCCTTGCCCCAAGAATTTGCATCCACATTGTGAGTTTGAGCCAGAATTCCCCATTCTTTCCCCCTTTTCCTCATCCATAAACCTATGCCTATTCTCTAGAGAGAAGTGTGAGAGAAGAAGGATATGTGGAAGCAGTTGGAGCTTAGTGAAGAGGAGCCCAGGACCAGGTTTGAGGAGTAGTCGTCGATCTCATTTTGTAAGTGACATTATGAGATTAATATAAAGAAGTACTTTTGTCATCTTGCCATATGATGTGTTTTATCTCTATGTATGATTTACATTTTGTTATGACATCTAACCCATTAGTCCATATATAGAATGCTCGTTCGTAGTTTCTTGTTTGTCTTTTGGTGAATGTAGGTCAACCTTGGGAGGAGATTTGCAATCAAGAAGCGACCGAACGCATTGGGATCAACACCGGATGCGAGGTTCAAGGTAAGACTATCGGATCCCTATACTTTGTACTTTATATATGAATGTGGGGTGTTTTCAGGATAGTGGTTAAAAGTAGGAGACTTTAGACAGTTAGTTGTTCCTGCACTTTAGAACCCTAGTGTATTCTGTAGAGGCGTTTTCCCACTATAGCAGAATTGGTGACCATATTGGGGAGCCTCTAGGGTTTTTAGGGGATTTCTGTTTTTGGGTATTTTTAATTGGTTTATTTACTATTTTTGAGATTCAGTAAGTTTTTGTGTCTTTAAGGGATTATGGTCTTCCATACCAATACTCCTTGTCTGTGCTTAACAGTTAATTTTTCTTTTTAGAGAAGTCACAGAGGTTTACGTGGCCTACAATGGGTCTGCACGCATACATACATGCCCTATCTTTGGACAACCCACGTACATGCACAAGTTGCTAAAGTATCAGTTGCGTGCATGTGTTAGGAAAATCTTTTTAAAGAAGAGGAAGTCATCCTCTTCCCTATGAAGCCATTTTTCTCAGGGGTTTTCTTGATTTATCCCTAGTCTTTGTTTCATACAGTCTTTGGCCTAGGCCTGAGAGCAGTTAGTTTTTTCTTTATCAAGTTTCTTGTGTTTTCTTGATTAGGGTTTGAGACAAGTTCTGTGAGTTTTTCTGATCAACTTGTTTAGTATTGTCAGTAACTCTCTGGTTTTTTGGTCTCGTATTGTCTTCACTTTTTCCCTTTTTACTTGATTTAGAATAAAAGAAAAGAATTCATTTTCAAGTTTCTTATTTTGGAGCATATAAAAAAAAAAAAAAATTAGTTTCTTGTTTGGTTAAGTAGTTAGGTCAGTTGTTTTTTCAGGAAGAAGAGTGTTTTCTTAATTTCTTTATTGAATACTTAGGACTTTAAGTAGCTAGTAGTACAGTGAAATTCAATTTTAAGTTTTTCTTTTAAAATATCTTAGAAAGAAAAGTTAGTTAAAGAGTTTTCAATTTGCAAATCTTTGTTTGTTGAAAAAAAAAAAAAGTAATTTTGTTTCCAACATTTGTTCTTCTCTTTCGTCTCTTAAAAATCACCATCAGTTTCATTTATGTTCCTTTGACTTAAGGAAAACCACTTAAAATTAACACTTAATTAAAATTAATCAGACTTTGTGTTTGTAGGGTCCATTAACTAGATTAGGCTAGAGCCTTGATTTAGGTTGGAGATAAACTCTTCAAGGTTATAAAACAAACATAGGAGTCTGTACTAGGGAGTGAAAAAGTCCAGTAACGTGGAAAATATCTGGGACCCCCCTCTAACATAGGGGATAAAAATGAGGTTGTGTGTGGAAAGGTACGGACATAACCCCTCCAAATTCGGACCAATCGTAATAGAGGAACGCATATAGAGGACTTATCTTGGGATTACGTTGATCACTTTTTCCATGAAGATTCATGGGTCTCGAATCCATTCTAGGTCCTCATTTGTCTTCCATAACATTTTCTTTTGATACCCTCAATAGGTTTCAGGCTTGATACCCCACTCATTGGAGTCCACCCAACTATCGATTGTACCCTCCTGGTAGTTGTTCACAAGATGGAAACCTAGTTGCCTTTCTTTTTAGGGAATTACACAGGTGACTGTGGGGGTATACCATGGTACCTAGGGTAGACATCAGGCCACGCTTTACAGAGTATACCTGGAGGGTGCTTCCGTGTTTGAGTTGCAGTTGCACTGGTAAGTTTCTCTAGTGTTAGTTGTTGTAACTATTCTTCCAACTAGTAACTCATAGGAACTTTTTTCTAGTGTGTGTTTTAGTGTTCAACAGTAGAAAGCCTTAGTGTGTTGTTGATCCTCTCACATAGTGGAAGATCAAGACCTCCATCGGTCACGAAGGATTTTGGGCGTACCTTCAATTAACCTGGAGCCACTACCACCACTGCAAAGACAAAGACTTGACCATGAAGGGTCATTTGAGGCGACCAGGACATATGAAGTTGTACCCAAGCCATCTCTGAGAGGAGAACATTCATTTCTGGAGGGACAAACTATTTCTGACCTTGGATCGAAAGCTCTCAGCCCATATAAATCTTCGATCACTGACTTGTCGACGCCAATCTGATACAGATTCCACCTCCAAGGTTAACGCATCACGAGCGTCAAATAATCCTATAAGCAATAATGGAAGCAAATGTTTCAACTTCGTCAGGGAGTCTTGATACTCCCTCTATGGTTACCACAACCGGGGACATTCTTCCTCCTAACTCACCTTCAGAGGTCCAGACCACTATGGTCTCGACTTCCTATGCCTCAGGCAGTGGTCTGATTTTGTCCATGGCAGCGATCACTGCTCCATTTATGAAAAGTGTGACAGGCCCTCCATTTTCATACAGGATGCCCAACTTTGACACGAACTCGGTCCTCTCCTACTCCACATTACAGACTTTGGGTCTCAGGGTAGGGAGCTCAAAGGATCCTCTACAAGGTTCCATGGGGGGCACCTCAACCCCTTATAATTCTTTCCCTTACAGTGGGGTCATATACCTCTGTCATCTCCCTCACTCAGCGACACTCCTTAGAAACCTGTCTGGCCGACCATGAAATACAACCTGTCCAGAGTAGGTAGTCAAGTACCTTCTTCTAGTACAACACCAATGGGTTCTTTGTCATTCTCTTTGTTTGGTGCATTTGGTAACAACGCATTATTGTCAACTACCACCCCAGCTGGGGCCAACCCTAGTTTTGGATCACAAAATCCTACACAGGTTACTATTCCTGCACAGGGGGAACACACCTCTCAAGGACCTTGGAATCCATGGTAGGGATCAATTCCCTTGTCAGGGATGTCGACTGGGGGAAACCCCTTCCATGGTCAATGGAACCCCAAGAAAGGCTCAGGACCTATGCTCATCAGATCGGTAGGGGGGAACCCTTTCCAGAACCTTTGGAACACTACGTTGGGAGAAATCCCTTCTTAGCCCTCAACATCCTACTACAGGAGTCAGTCAATGACGTCTCAACAAGCTCAACATCCGAATGTCAACCTAGGCCATGGTTTTTACCATAACCCAGGCCAACAGCCTAAATTTCCCTGGAAACCTAGTTCCAGCCAAATCCTAGGCTCCTATCCTCTTGTACATACTCAACAACCTAAGCTATCGTTTCTGGCAACTTTTCATTTTCCATATTTGTCAAGATTATTGAATGACCCAATCTATCACGATCCACGTTGGCCTTCCATGTCGACTAAGTTTCCCTCGAACATTCCAAAGTTCAAAGGCAAGCCTAATGAATATCCAGGCGATCATGTGACCACATTTCATCTATGGTGCTCATCCAATTATTTGAGGGATGATTCCATTCAGTTGCATCTATTTCAATGCACCCTTATCGGGAGTGCTGCAAAATGGTACATAGAGTTCGACCGCTCAAGATAATATAGTTTTGGCAAATTGGAAATGGTTTTATTAAACCATTTTCAATTACCTATGAGATACGATGTTGGCACAAAATTTCTCGCCAACTTTGAGCAGACAAAGGCCGACCATATATCTGATCACATCTGAGAATGGAGGTGCCGAAAGAGTTTGATTAAAGTACCAGTTCCACCAACATTCCTATTGGAATGGTTCCTTAATTCTTTGGTACCCCATCTATCCAAGGATGTAGCAAAGTCGGGGGTCTTTTCAAAGGAAGAAGCGATAATGAGAGCTCAATAGCTAGAGTTGATTTACTCCCAGTCTTGTTTTCTTTACGAAGTTTTTCCAGATGAGCCACAATATATTCTTGATAAGACCAAACATAAGTCTGGACCACATGTTGACGACATTTTTGGTTTAGAACAAGAAAATCCCATTGACCCGTTGTCAAACCAATTGCAACAATTGTCAATATAGTAGACAATGGCCACCCAAAATCCTATTTTGTCTACTCCCCCTACTCAGACGTCAGATGTACATAGCGTACAATAGACAAACCCAAAGGCCAGCCAGCAGACCAAAGGGAAGAAAAAGTAGTGAAAGAAGGGTAAGAGGGATAAGAAACCCACCAATAACATTGGTAGGGGAATCACAGAGAGAAAGAAGTTGAAGTGTCCATGCAACCTCTATTTGGAAGACCACCAGACTCACATGTGCCCTCGACTCGCGAAGGACCAAATGTTATTATCGTAGCAGTAGCTTGCAGTGTTAACGAGCCCATTTTCTCATGGGAAAAATTTAACTCAAGCCTCTACGAATGCGGATGGGGGAAATCAGGGACCCCCTTCGTCGTCTAGCAATCCATCAACTTCGAACGTCTATATGTTGAAAGGTGAAGCCCACATAGCTACTAGGGAACATGATTACAGAACACCAAGTACTGCAGAAAAGGGCAAAGAAGCCAAAAACCTATTTGTTCCTCTCCAAATTGAGAGAAAGATGGGTGAAACAATGACACACATCCCTAAAGGGGAGTTCAAGAAAGATTCACATAATCCAAATGCAATGGTCACCCAAAACTACTCTGTGGTGGAGGATTTGTCACAAACCCCTTACGCAATGTATTCTTTGGGGGTCCCTCAAAGCTTCCCTTCATAGAGAAAGGCTCTGTTATCTTCCTTAGGATCCATCGAGACATGTAATCTGGGAACTATTATGCTTGATAAAATTGACTTGAAACCTCGTCTCCCATACCATGTCGCATTTTAGATAGTAGTGGCTCACCCCATGAAATCATCTACCCGTAATATTTTCCGCATGGTGGTTGATGAGGGTGCCTCAACATGCGTGATTTTGTTGGCATGTTGGAAGGCCATTCGCCAAACCGTTTTGTCTCCTTAACCTACTCTTCTCATGGCTTTCGATGGTCATTCTTTCAAACCACATGGAATCATTCCTTCTTTCCCTGTGCAGTTAGGAGGGAAGACCATGTGCATCAAAGTTGAAGTGTTCGATGCACCTCTCTACTACAACCTCCTATTAGGATGGAGTTGGAAATATTCCATGCATGTAGTGGTTGCTACAGTTTTTTAGGTCTATTGTTTCCACATGAGGGTCGAATCGTGACCATTAATCAATTGTCTTTATCCAGACCTAACCCTTCATCAGGGGCATCCACGGTCCCAATGATTGATAACCCACAACTTGGTGTTGTCAACGTGGGGGTTGGTTAGTGCCCAACTCTCATGGGTAGTTTCAATTATCTTCCTCCTTCCGACGATGTCAAAATGATATCAGTTGTCCCCGACCAGCCTAAGGCTGAAATATTTCCAGTGTCGTCATTACGTACAACTTACTTTAATGATCCATGGATTCTTCCTTCCCCATTAGCCATGATGTAAGGGATAGGGAACCATGGTATGTCCATGCCCTTTTCCATGGTATAAGTTGTGTACTCTATAGTCTATCAAGCTTCATCTGACCCCGATCTGACTCCTGCACCGGAGTTAGATCCATTTTTTTAGCCTGCCTGGGCTCAAGGTTCCCTTACCACTACTGATTCCTTAGACTTGGTCTTGCCCTCTGACAAGGCAATTTTAGAGGCATTGACTGGTTCAAACAAACCCCGGTATGATCTCCATCACAGATCATACTTCCTCCCAAAGTTAGGAAGAATAGAGGCAGGAGAATTTTTATTGACTATGACTGGAGATAAGTCTTGTCTTATTAATCCTATGGCTACGCACGTATTTTATGCCAAGGGTAATATGGAAACCATTTCTAAAATGATACCTATTGATATCTCCAAAACCCCTGGTGTCGTGGAGAATGTCTTCATCTGATTGGATTGTTCCCCTGAGGAGATTCAAATCTATACATATTTATTTAAATAATTTCGTGACGTTTTTTCTTGGTCTTACGAGAAAATGCCAGGCATTAATCCAAGAATCATTGAACATGAAATCACGACTTACCCTGACGCCAAGCCGATCTGGTAGAAGCTTCATTTGGTTAATCCTTGGAAAGCAGCATCTATTAAGGCTGAAGTAGAGAAACTACTCAAATTTGGTTTCATCTATCTCATCCAATTGACTCAACGGGTGTTGAATCCCATTCTAGTCAACAAAAGCAGGGTACAATTTGCGTATGTACGAACTTTCGTGATTTGAACAAGGCTTGTCCAAAGGATAATTTCCCCACTCCATTTATTGACCAGATTGTTGATGAATGTGTAGGCTGTGAGGTTTTTTCTTTCATGGATGGTTTCTCGGGATACAATCCGATACATATCAAACCTAAGGACCAGCATAAAACAACTTTTATCTATTTGTGGGGTACATTTTCTTATCACAAGATGCCTTTTGGCCTAAAGAATGTTGGAGCCACTTTTCAGTGGGTCGTGTCCTTTTCTTTCCATGATCTCAAACACCTAGTTGAGCCCTACCTGGATGATTTAGTGTCACGATCTCACAAGAGAGTTGATCATCCCACAGACCTTTGACTTATCTTTGAGCGATGTCGCTACTATCAGATTCACTTGAATCCAAACAAATGAAGGTTTTGTGTGATTTCGAGTTGTCTATTAGGTTTCATAGTCTCAACAACAAGGATCATGGTGGATCCTCTAAAGGTTGAGGTGATAGTTCAGTTGCATCCCCCATGCACAGTCCCTCAACTTCAAAGTTTATAGGGAAAAGAGAACTTTTTACCATGTTTCATCGTAAACTATGTCGCGATCACAAAAGGGTTCATGTGTTTACTAAAGAAGGACATTCCTTTCCATTGGGACAAAGCCTCTCAAGGCTCTTTCAAAGAGTTCAAAAGGTGCCCTCATGTCTTCCCCCCTGCTTTAGCCACCCAATTATAATAAATATTTCTTATTGTATTTGGTCATTGTAGAGTAAACCATCAGCATGGTCTTTCTTCAAGAGGATGATTTGCTTGAAGAGCACATGATTTATTACCTGAGTCAAGGCCTGGTTGGACCGGAACTCAACTACTCCCATGTTGAGAAACTTGCATTAGCAGCAATTCATGTTTTCCAATAGTTCTATCACTATATCATGTTTCTCAAGACCACCCTCATTGTCGTTGTGAATCCATTCTAGTATGTGTTGACACGATGCATAATCAACAGAAATATCAGTAGATGGATAGTTATCCTCCAGGAATTTGACTTGGATTTTGTTTCGGTGAAATCCAAAAAGTCGTTGGTCTTTGCAGAACTCATCTCGGAACTTCCGATCGAGTCAGGTGATGTTATACCCGAAGAGTCTCCTATTAAAGGAGATATTTTTTTGATCGCATCTTCAAATCCCTGGTATGGAGATATACTATTCTATCTCTAGACTTTGAAGTTCCCTGTTTCTTCTTCTCATAATGAGTGTCGATGTATACGCCATGAGGAAAAAAAATATCTTATTCTTGAAGACACTTTGTATCATCGAGGTATAGATTGCATCCTTCATCGATGTCTCTCCCATGAAGAATCATAACTCATTCTTAATGAATTCCACACTGGAGCATGTGGTGGTCATTTGTATGGGTTGGCAACAACCCAAAAGATTCTATGAGCTAGTTACTATTAGCTGACGTTAATCAAAGATTGCATTGAATCATTCAATAAGTGCCACCCATGTCAGATCTTCTCATGGAAGATGAGGGAACATATTGCTCCCATGTTTCTTGTCATCACAGTCGGCCCTTTCACCAAGTGGGGGATTGATTATACTACATGCCACCCCCCCTCATCTTGGGGGCACCATTATATCATCGTAGCAGTAGACTACTTTAACAAGTGGGTCGAAGCTATACCGAAGTTCAAGGATGATGGAGAGACAACAACTCTCTTCTTTCTTAATCAAAAAATAGCAAGGTTTGACGTCCCGAAGGAGATTGTCACTAACCATGGCAGTCACTTTCAAAAAAAAATGACATCTAAATTAACATCAAATCTCAGTTTGAGGCAAGAACACTCATCACCTTATTACCCACAAGTGAATGTTCAGGTGGAAGTTGTGAATAATTCGCTTAAGACCATTCTACAGTGAACGATCAATTCGGCCAAATCAAATTGGCATTTGATGTTATACTCGACATTGTGGGCCTACCAAACATCTATAAAGACTGCTACTGGTTTCTCACCTTTACAACTTGTTTACGAGTTGGAAGCAGTCTTTCCTATAGAATTTGATATCCCATCTCTTAAGTTGGCAGTATAGTTATTGCCAGATACTTCACCGCTTGAGGAATGCTTATTATATCTCGAGGATCTCGATGAGAAACGACGTGATGCAGCCTTGGATAATGAGGCTCACAAGAAAATATTCAAGTGTCAGTATGATCGGTCCGTTCATCCTCAGATTTTCTCCAGAGGCGACCTTGTCCTAGTCTATGACCAAGATAAGGATCCCCTGGGGGAGGGCAAGTTCAAACCCATGTGGTTTGGACCGTTCATCGTGAAGGAAGTTTTAAAGAAGGGTTCTTATCGTCTGGTTGAATTTCAAGGTAAATCTTTAGTGGAGCCTAGAAATGGGCTCTACCTCAAGAAGTACTAATCGTAGGTGGGTCACCTTGGGTGACTTCTTGTACATATGTATAGTTCTTATACATTTTTAGTTTTTTTCTTTTTGGTTTTATGGACGTGTCATTTTGATGTCATCTTTTCACTGTGGCAGATGTCAAGTGAATCAGACGTGTTCATTGGATTTGTGGGCGATACTAGCCGACACACTCAAAGGCTTGCTTCTGCAACTTGGGTGATTTTCACACCTTAAGGCCAGTTGTTATCTTTTGGAGGTATATGTTTAGGTTACGCCACAAACAATGTCATCAAATATAGTGCAGTAATAGATTTTCTTCATGACTCCTTGTCACATGGTATCTCTTACCTCCATGTCTACCTAGATGCACAATTGGTTGTGTCCCAGTTAAATGGGATTTACCGCGTTTACGATCCTACTCTACATCGACGATTCCTTAGGGTACGTCTCTTAGAACGTTGTTTTGATTACATTACATCCATGTTCCTAGGAGATTGAATCAAATGACAGATACTCTAGCTAATCAAGTATTAGATTGGCATATTGCACACATGTAAATAAAAAGCACACACATACACATGTAAATACATTTGTAAATAAACATAACCCATAAGACATAAAAGGATATATATATATATATAAATAGAAAGTATCAAAGCACATAGGTGGGTGCAAGCGCCTCAAAAAATAATGAGTCTGGTATATAATGTGGGGCTTATGCCCTCAAAAATATACAAAGAGTGCCCTCGACACATAAATGGTCCACCCTAAGCTAAGCACGAAGCTGATTGGCCCTGCCATAGTGGACTACAGTGTTTTCCAAACGTCAAAATAGCTGGACCCAGGTCTGTGGCACCCCAACAACATGAGGTTGCATAAATGGAAAGAGATCCTTGATCTCATCCATAAGCACAATACGAGTGAATGTGGACAAGTTCTACTCCACTCATCTCAAAACTCTCTCAGCTCTCTGATTGCAGGTACACCCATTGTTGCTGCTGGTCTGGAGGCCATTGTTGTTGCCTCTGGTCGTGGATGGCGCCTTCTCTGCATAAAATCAGTTGGGAGAACTAGTCCCACATCTATACATAACAGATACATAGTTTTCAGGTGCTCTGGTACACATAAAAAATGATATATATAAAAGAAATAAAAAATTAAAAAACTTTTAAAGAAAAGCATACATAATTCTCCTTTCTCCACTCTGGGAGGTACGGGCATGTTAGGATATCTGGAGAAGTTGATTTTGGCATAGGGGTAGTCCTCTATAGCTAGAATCTACGGTGACCACCAATCAAAAAACCTATCATCGAAGGCCTCGATGGTCCTCCCTCCCCCCTATCGTGGAAACAATGTTGCCCACCTGCACACTACTGGGATGGAGGCCATGTGCCCCCATATAGTCTCTCAGGGACTAAGACTCGGTACCCTCTCGAAGAAGAAAGAGAAAAGAATAGTCATGAACCCGAAGTTATTGTTGTTCTGCCCACAACACTTTGTGAGTTGTCTCTTCATGCACTCTAGCTTGGTTGTACTCCAATCAAACACTTGTGCATTTAAACATTGTATTGAGTAATGCATATGCACTCGAGAGGCCTAATGTAAATTCGTGGATCGAGTGATCTACCCAATAAGTAAAACTATCACTTTCATTGATAGGTTGGTGATTTTTTGGATCAGTACCTAGGAACCCACTTTATCTATTTCGACCTCATAGTGTTGTTTGATCAACTTGGAAATGTTGTGAGGCCTAGAGGGAAAAGCATGAAGGTTGACTGGTTCCCTTCTCCTCGAGAGGCTAGTCAGAAAATAAATATCTTCAGTCGTTGGAGTCAACGCCTATCCCTCGAGCATAAAAGCCTCTGCATCTAGGTGTCAGTAATCCACCAAGGCATTGAGCAGCCTGGATTGTGCCCGCATGAGTGGACATCGAAATAATTTCCACAACCTGCATTGTTTTAATGCAGCGATAGAAACAAGGTCTTCCTCAACCATTGAATCAATGTCATCATTCTCTCTCTCTCTCTCCAATGGACATACATCCTACAAAATGACAACTTCCAAGGAGAGTCAAATGATGCATTTTTAAATTTTTTCATATGTTGGAGGATGTACGCGGGTTGTATTGAGGACAGTTGTGTATGTATGTGGGTATAATTTTCACTACCCGCGTTCATACGCAAGTTGTGCTTGGACAACTCGCGTACACATAGGGCCAACCCTTTTAAAGGTGTGTGCCCCTCCAAAAAATGAAAAGAAATGAAAAAAGGAAAATTTGGAATGCAAGAGGGACTAGATTGTACTTACTTGGTCCAAGCGGAAGTTTCTTTCATCCACTGAAGCTCCTGGAATCAACTTCTTTCAAAAAGGGGTGTTTTGGATTTTTGGTCAATTCTCAATTTGCAATGGTGATAATGAGCTACCAACTTCTATTTATAGACTTTTTTGGCTTTTTTTTGTCATTTTTTTACCCCCGTTGTCATTTTTCTGGCTTGAAAATCATCTAATGTGGTTCTTGATTTTCCCATTGGATGTTACAATACACTTTACTTTTGGTTCGGTGAACTTTTTGGGAGTTGGGGAACTTTTATGGTCCTTTGGTGAAAAGTCTTTTTTTCCAACTTTGTGCATTTAAGTTAGGATTCCACCTCCACTTGTTGCACCTCATTGTATTCTTCTCTTTACCATAGGATTGACCCCACTAAATTGCAACACGGAACCAGCATTGCTTCTCTAGAAGCATCATAATTTAGTGGTAGATCCCACCCTCACATGGATGCCCTAGGTAGATCCTAGTTTCATTTTGGTGTCCATGTCGTAGCTAATGACTATAGGCTCGGGAGTCCTTTTAGTCTTGTCTTGATTACGAGTTTCATCCTTCACATGTTTGATGTATTATCACTCTTGACCTCAACCTTGGGACTTCCAAAAAACAAAGGGGTCTTGTTTTAAGCCCTTTTCAGACCCTCTAAACATGAAAATATTGTCGAGCGATCTTGTTTCCCTTCACGCTCACCAAACTAAAATTTGAAGGCATGTCTGTCCGACGGTAGTTATGCATTAAAATGATGGTTTACCCCTTTTTTAGGTCCTAGATGGTCAATTATATGAATAAGGTATACTCCTAGATGGTCAATTATATGAATAAAGGTATACTCTAGGAACTTTGGTTCTCTAGAAGAGTATTCTTACGTATAAGTTTAACCCTTTTTTGGGCCTGAGAGACTAAATTTACGAAAAAGGAACCCCCACAGAGTCCATAGTTAAGCTATTTTCAAACTCCCTAAAAGTGAAAAGATTGTTGAGTGAGTTTGATTATTCACACTCGTTAAAATGGTCTAGAAGAACATCCATTACAGAGTCCATAGTTAAGCTCTTTTCAGACTCCTTAAAATTGAAAAGATCATCAAGTGACCTTGTTATTTCACACTCGTTAATTGGTTCATAAAAACATCTGTTGGCATGAGTTTACCCCTTTTTCTGGCCTGTAGATTAAGGAGGAAAAAGGTACACCTCGGGAGATTCATCTCATCGAGAGAGTTATCCTCAGTAAATTTCACCTTTTTCAGGGTAAGGAGACTAAATCTAGAAAAAGGCAGCGAGTTCATAGTTAATCTCTTTTCGGACTCCTTAAAATTGAAAAGATTTATGAGTGATCTTGTCTTTATCACACTTGTTAAAATGGTTTTGAATAGACATATTTTCGGTGTTATTTTATCCCTTTTTTGAACCAACTAAACTATCTTTGAAAAATGTACACCAGTGGAGTTTTCTTTTGTGCTTTTTCAGACTCTCTAAAAATGAAAAACCACTGAGCTTACCTTCTCTGGGCTCATTTAAAATTACGTTGAAGGACGCCATCATTGTGTCATGTTAATCACATTTTCATTCCTGCATATTTGGCCTAATGCCGGCTCCATGTGGCTCTCGACTAAACCTTTGAAGCATTCCTTATATGCAATCCTTGTAGCACTTTGCCTCTGCGTCTTGACACCTTGACCCATGGAGGAATTTTCTCGAGTGTCCTTTTCCTGCACATGTTTCCTTGCTCTGAGCATCAGTGTTACTCATGCTTGGAACTAATATGTTTGTGACACTCATTCCTCCTTTGTAACGTAGCATTCTTTTATTCTTTTTCAAGATTTCAAAATATTGAAAACAACAAAAAAAAAAATCAAATATGCCCCAAAAAGAGGATGGGAAAAGTATTTTCTTTTTATGGAAGCACAATGAGTCTCCATTGAAAAAATCACATCCTTCCATTTGTTCGTCAAGATATAGGATTTAATATGACCTTAGGGAGTTGTTCTCGTAACATAGAGTTGTGTCCTCCTCCATTTGTTTATTCTTCCAAACATATGGAGAGTTTGTGTTACCTCCTGCATTGTAAACTTATGTCGATGTCATGCTGCCTAAGTCTCATCTTTCATTGTGCTATTTTCCAAGGGAATTTTTTACCCAACTTGAGTCGGCCCTTCTGTAGTTTGTCTCTTGTCCTCATGCTCGACCATCCCAAAATTCCAATCAAATTCTTTGCTCAAAATCAATGAAGTTCCCTACCTGATCACCAATATCCTCTTGTCTATTCCCCGACAAGCCATCGAAGACATCTGGATAGTGAAGATGTACACTCACATTACACTCCTACCCGAGTTTAGAATATCTTGAAGTTGTCACACAAGCTCTGAATACCTCATCTCCATCCATCGGGCGTCGTTAGCTTCTTGAAGATGGATACTATTCATGTATATCTTTCAATTTTGAGATGTAGATCCGTTGTGTACTATTTGCGGCTACACTTTATATAGTTATATGACATGGATCTGCATTGTATTTAATTGGCAGCCATAATTTATTTCATCCTGAGCATGGGTATGCTTGCCTCGGTGAGACTATTGTTATTTTGCAAATGGCACCTCCCAAACTCTGGTCCCAAGCTCACTCGCTTCATATGTTGGTAAATATTTGTAATGTATTTTGGCCATCAGATGCTCATCTGACCTCACACATTAGGGGGTATCTGTTATAACCATAATTTGCACCAAACATGCATACCTAGCAGCAGGCCATCTTACTTACTATTTTTTCCAAGCCAATACTAAATAACTCTTCTTAAAAACCAAATTTTTGAAGATGTACGTGCCCTGCACCACTACTTCCCACATATATATGCTAGTTGCACCATTACTGCCCATGTATGTACACTAGTTTCACCATTACAACCCACGTATACCCAAAAAAGTTGCAAAAAATAAAAAGTTGCAAGGGAATACAGGCTTTTGGGTAGTTTCCTAACCAATTTACTGCCCATAGCATGTCACCCAACCAAATAACTATCTTTTTTGCATATAAAATAAGGTGTTGGAGTCCCATTCTAAAGAGAAGCACGAAAGCATTGAAACTATGCCCATTTCCTAATCCCCCCTTGCCACAAGAATTTGCACCCACATAGTGAGTTTGAGCCAGAATTCCCCATTCTTGCCCCTTTTTCCTCATCCATAAACCTATGCCTATTCTCTAGAGAGAAGTGTGAGAGAAGAAGGATACATGGAAGAAGTTGGAGCTTGGTGAAGAGGAGCCCAAGATCAGGTTTGAGGAATAGTCGGTGATCTCGTTTTGTAAGTGACATTATGAGATTAATATAAAGAAGTACTTTTGTTGTCCTGACATATGATGTGTTTTATCTCTATGTACGATTTACATTTTGTTATGACATCTAACCCATTAATCCATATATAGAATGCTTGTTCGCAGTTTCTTGTTTGTATTTTGGTGAATGCAGGTCAGCGTTGGGAGGATATTTGCAATCGATAAGCGACCTAACGCATTGGGATCGACAACAGACGCAGAGTTCAAGGTAAGACTACCGGATCCCTATACTTTGTAATTTATATATGAATGTGGGGTGTTGTCGGGATAGTGGTTAAAAGTAGGAGACTTTAGACGATTAGCTCTGCTTGCACTTTAGAACCTTAGTGTGGTCCGTAGGGGGGTTTTCCCACTATAGAAGTGTCCAAGACAAAAGTAATCCGGAAATGGCCCAACACTTGAAATTCTGATGTAATTATCAGCCTTTTGACGCATACGATTAGATCATCAAAATAAGCATGGAGACTGACCAATTCATCGAAAGTTGTGTGCATAGGCCCTTTTAAGGGGATACTTGCATCAAATAAGGCATAAGGTAGACAGTTGTAAGACATAGTACCACAACTAATAATAAAAGTGGTTTTGTGAATATTTGCCCCTTCTATCTTGATTTTATCGTAACCAAACAAACTGTCAAATAAGGGCTCTAACTGTGGCTCTACAACCTATTGCAGAAACATTTCCATAACGAGAGGAGGGAAACGGTTGCTCATAATTGCTTTCCTGAAATTTCGGAGACTAATCCAGGTTCTAATATTATTAGTGGTCTTAGAAGCAAGTTCCCAATTGGAAACCCATTCAGGGTGGACTAAAAACATCTCAGTCCTTAAGAAATATCTCAACTCCCTTTGAAAAGTTTCCCCCAGTGCAGAGTTAACAAGTCCTTTCTTTTTCCTAGCTATTTTAATAGTATGTTGAACAAGATCGGGATCAAAACCATGAAGATCCACATTAAAACAAGAAAAAATATTTTGAATTCCTCCAAGTAACTCGACAGACCTCCCCTCTTCTTTATCAGAACCTTGTACATTTATTTTAACGTTCGTTGAAGATCAAGGTGTCCTAATATTCATGGAGATGGTTTTAACCACCTTATGTTGTAACTCTTATTCCTTCTTTTTTTCTTTATGTCCCTCAAAACTCAAGGAAAACGAACTCTCAAGAGGATTCAAGCCCTCAAGAATCCTATTATTTTCCATGGATATAATTTCCTCGGGCTTAAGAGGTTCATCTTGGATGATATCAGAAATGCAATAATTCTCTGGATGGCCTTCCATAATTTTTCACTCTCATGAATGTATGGATGATGCAGAAATTGGAAAGCACAATCAGGCCAGTGAGGCAAGAGTTGCTATGTAAGAGAGGCTGCAAAGACAACTAACTGATCAGCTATTCAATTCAACTCCTTCCTAACATGAGTGATGTTAAAATATAGAAGGTTTGAGACAAGTGACCAAGCAGTTTGGGAGTACTGTTCCATCAGCTTGTTGCTAGGAGAGCATGCCTTACATATCAGGTTCACAACAAGCTCAGAATTTCCAAAAACTGAAAGGTGACCACAACCAAGATTAAGGGCGTTCTTAATTCCTAATAGTAAATCTTTGAATTTAGTGGCATTGTTCGAGAAAGAAAATTCCAACCTGTATGATATATTATAATTTTTTCTTGCGGGGCAAATGTTGAGAAAAATACCCTATGGACTAGCAAACTAGGGTCAGACTTGCATGCAAATTTTGACCATAAAGAAATGACCTTTTAACCTACCACCCAAAACTTAAACCCCTCTTTCACAATACATGCATGGAAAGGAACTACTAACCTTTTTACTGATGTTTGGTGTAGATCCTCCATTGCGCTTTGCCCGCTTGCTTGTGCTGCTTCTTCCAAAGATAATCCTGTAATCAAGACAAACCACTATGCATGCATGCTATTTTTCTACTTGAGGGTTCGAAATTAAGCATAAATTACACAAATCATAGATAACTCATGCATTGGGATGGGAAAAGTATTCTTTTATTATTTTCAAAATGAATCAACTTACAATCAAAGTCGAGACTGGCCACCGCTCCTTGATCCTAATCCT